>JANZLX010000009.1:20556096-20567195 GCA_025531955.1 Erythroxylum orinocense
AGTATTTGAGCAGAATCAGAGAAGGGATTAAAAATGGTAAGCCTTCGGAAATTGAGATAAGAGAGGATGGATTGATGGTAGTAGGTAACCGATTGTGTATTCCAGATATGAAAGAATTGAAAGATGAGATTTTTGATGAGGCGCATAATGCTCCCTATGCAATGCATCCGGGGAGTACGAGAATGTATAGAGATCTGAAAGAGTACTTTTGGTGGAAAGGAATGAAGAAGGATGTGGCTGATAACTTGCATTTTTGTCACGTTAATTCTTTTTGTTTCATGTTCTTTTGGCAGATTTTTTGTGATGTTTTGTTTGTGTTTCCACGATAATTTGTGTCTTTGCATGTTCTAGGTTACGAAATATAAAGTGATGTAATTTGAAGTGAAAGCTAGAGGTATTTTAATTATCCAATCAATTGGCTACAGGGCACAAATTAGAAGAGCAAAAAGGACTTAAAGGAGACAGCAAATGAATCAATCACGCATAACATAAGAACCGGAGAAGCAGTGTCACATTCAGCGTGAATTAATTAAGCTAGAGAGGCTACAGCAGACACAAAACGCAAGAGAAAAATTGAAAACAGCACCAAGTGAGCAATTGGGCAGCAGAGAGGATTTAATTGTGTAATCAAGCCAGCGTTCAAAAGCAACAAAGGAGGACATTTTAATTGCGGAGGCTAGCGTGAAATAGAGGAGGCGTGAGCAGGAGAAAACGATACAAAGGGGAGTTAAAATCAGCATAGACGTGGACAGGTGGCAACACAGGAGATGACACACATAACAGGCAAATCACGAAGAGAGGAGACACGCAGCACATAAAACAAGGGCCCATCCACGCATAAGCACAAGAGACCCTCATTAAAATTGTCAAAGACACGGAGATTAGAGATAAATCAGCATACGCAAGGGAGACTAAGGCTGAAACGCTGGACTTTGGAATTAAAAGAGGAGGCCCACTTCATTAAAGGGGGGCCCACGTCCTTAAATGAACAAAACCTAGGAGGAGCTAAGGTTGGACGGCAACATAGGAAGTAGCAATTAAACATAAGGAGACTACACAGTGTCGGCGTTGGGAGGGGAGAGTACCTTGGCTAGGCTTTTATTCATATTATTTTCAGTCTTTAATTTTAATTTCCTTCTTACGTGATTTCTTGCTTCTAAAATCAATCATTCCCATTTCAATTGTTTTCATTATTAATATTTTTATTTTATTTTTATTTTCGATTTCACACAAATAAATAATTACTTCACTGGTCTCTGTGGTTCGACCCTATTCACCACTTTACTCGTTTAAGTGTTCTAGAGTAGGAATTTATTTTTGCTGGTTTGACACGCCATCAGGAATGTGTTGAATCCTTCCCAATTTGGGTCCATTTTCATAATTTACCGCTTGAATTGTGGACTGTGCAAAGATTAAGTTTTCTTGCTAGTTCCTTGGGTAAACAATTGGGTATGGATACGCAGACATCAGGTATGGAAAGCATAGGATATGCAAAAATATGCATAGAAGTGAGTCGACAGGCTACACCACCATATTGTCTTCCAATTATGCACCTTAGTGAAATCGGGGAGATGGTGAAAGGAAAAATGCAACTATCCTATCCTTGGAAGAAACACAATGGTAAGAAATGGTTTCCAACTGGGAAGAGGTATAAAACAGGTTAGCAAGAGGAGTTAATGGGGATTGAAGTTGAAACTGACACTATAGTTCAGAGGAAGATCCATGGGTAGCCTACCCAAATTCCTCTAACTGAGGGACATAGGGGAGCATCCTGAAGTGGTTGACAGACAAAATAAAGGTGATCCTAGTTCTAAGAAGGAACAATCAACAGAACATATTACATAAAGTCCAAAATTGGTTGAATATGTTAATACTGCTGATGTAATGCATAGTAAGACAACTGGAGTTTCTACAGAAAAACTAGGATTTGAGAGGGTTGTGGAGGTTACTCAACAGATTGAGATTGCCAACTTAGTGCTAAACAGTCAACTATAGACAACTCTAAAGCAGACAATGTGAAGCGTCTAGATATTGGCATAGAACAATTCAACTCACAATATTTGGAGCAATTCCAAATGGATTGGGTTATCATGTTGACTCCAATAGCAACTATTAGGCAATATGAGACCTCTAAGACGAGGTTGGGTTCTAAAAACAGACAACAATGAAAAACTTCAATGATAACTGTGTGACAAGTCAGGGGTATGAGATTATCACCTCTCAGAGTGCAGCACATCTTGAGGCAGAGCACGTCCTGACATTTAATTGTAATTCTTCTACTTATGTGATAATAGGTTCCTCTCGGGAAAGCAGTTCGGACTTGGCAGCAGAGAACTGTGATTCCCCATCAGTTGTAGCCTGAGTTTCTGACATTTCAGGAGATTTTTGTGAGCAGCCCAAAACTGCAAAAAGAAAGTCAGCAAGGAAAAGAAAGAAAAATCCCTAATACCAATAATAGGGGGCTAACAAAACATCGTATCTTGCCATTTTTCAGGGCCATGACGTATAAGTGGTGTCTTTAGTGGTTCTGTTTGTGGTTAATCTTTCAGGTAGATATGTTGCCTTCCTTAGGGGGTTGGTTTGATCATATTGTAATATGATGGCAGACCTAAGGTCTTAGAACTCCTTGTCATATAAATCTAGTTTCAATTATAGTAAAAAAAAATTAATTTTTCAAAAAAATGTTGCCGCTATTTTTTAGTCTTTTGATTTAATATTCGGAGACTAAAGAAGCGAGTGATGTTAACGATCAAGCATATTTTTAGTCTTTTAATTTAATATTATTTTTTACTTTAATAGGTCGAGGATTAAACCTTTTAATTATATCTTACATTTGTTAATTACTTTATATTAAATTTTAGGCGACGGTTGATATTAGATACATATTTCTTTTAATTGTATATTTAACTTAAATTTTATTAATTGTAATTAAAAATTTTATTAATAATATTAATAAAAATATTTTTAATAATTAGAAAATAGAAATAAAAATATTAAATTGAAAACTAAAAATATATTTTACTCTAATGATAATCATATAAAATCATTTCATAAAAAGTGAAGATCGTTAATTTATAATAATCTTTTATTGCCTTCTTTTATAGTTTTTTGTTTGCAAAATTACAAGAAGTTAAGGTACTTCTGGTCATCTTTTTCTGAAGTATAGCTAATACCCATAGCTCTGTTTTCTGCATCTCCTTAATCTGTGATAAAGGGAAAGGAACAATTTCATTTGAGTTTTGCTTAGTTCACCACAAAGAATGTCCTGGGAGATGAATCTCTCTATTGATTTCTTTTGGCAGTGCATTCGATGCATTCGATGGTTTTGTTGAGTTTTGAGTCCTTTGTCTGTCTCATATTGGTTGGGGAAAACATTTAAGGTAAGGCTCTTGTTTATATAAGGAGGTTTTTACTTTCTTGATTAATGCACCAATACAAAGTCAAAGATTTGTATGAAAAATTTGACTGTAATTAAATTCCTCTTTTGAGTTGAGAGTTGGAGAGTTTGTTGTGGGTATTTCTTTGTGGGTGTGTTGGTGTATTGGGGGATTAAGTGAAAGAAAAAATAGTGTGATTATAAGGATTTTTCACTCAGTGGATTTTCTTCTTGTTGGCCGTGACACAAAAGAATTTACGTAGAAACTCTCAAACCGGAGAAAAAATCACAGGCAATACGAAGAAAATCCACTATATGAAATATCTTTAAAATCACATAATTTTTCCTCTCACCTAATCCTCCAATACACCAACACACCCACAAAGAAATACTCACAATAAACTCTCCAACTCTCACCTCAAAAGAGGAATTTAACTGGAGTCAAATTTGTCATACAAATCTTTGACTTTATATTGGTGCATTAACCAAGGAAGTAGCAACCTCTTTACATAGGCAAGAACCTTGCCTCAATTGTTTTTCCCAACCAATATGGGACAAACAAAGGAGCCAAAACTCAACAATCTCCACCTTGGCGACTTTGGTTTATCCCACAACCACACTCCACCTCAATGAAAATCTCCTGAAAATAACATAACTCTCAATGTAGAGAATTATCATGCTTCACAACACTATGCTCCACCATAAAAGCATACCCACTCAGAATAAACCAATTCCAAGCCTTTTACTTCGGCACATGTCGAAAATAACCTTGGTGAAAAAATTATAGTGCAACTCTCATGTTTGGATTTCCTGGAAGTTCATCAGCCATCGACATAAATTCCACCACACACCTTGCATTAATGCCAAACTAATGCCCGTGTGCAAACTTGTGGACCCGCTAACAATAACACATTCTCTATCATGGCAACTTTGAGATTAGCGGCATGCCGTGAGAATGTACATGTCCCCTCCCCCTTTTTAGAGAACAAAATCATCATCCATGGAGACAATGATAGCGACATTGTCAATCTCTCCATTAATTGACCCAGAGCCTCTTACCGAACCCGCTCCACCTCTCAACCAATTTTTCCTCACGTGCCCAGATTTTCCACACGTCCAGCATGCTATATTTTCTTCATGGAGTTCATCTTCCAACATCTGGCTACCACCAGAGTTGAGTCTTCAGGAGGAACATTTTTTCCACCACCCAGTCTTCTCTCTTTTGAAAAGAGTTTTCCGGTAACTTCAGAAAAAACTATCTTCTCCTTGTCAAGTGATACTCGAAGAAGTCTTCACAAGATTGAGTTCTATCTTCATACAATCTCTTATCAAATATTGTTCAAGACAACTTTTCAATTTCAGCATCCAAGTCATACCAGGACTCTCATTTTTCCACACCAAAAATGATAATCCTTCAGCTCCAAAACTTGCATAAAACATATTAACAAGACAGCTGATATTAGTAATCAATCTCCAACATATCCTTCTTTAGATAGTTATTATCTCCAAAATAGGTTATCCATTAAATCTCATCCTGATTAAGATTTTAAACCTTATCAAACTTAACTTGAAAGAGTCCCACATAAATTCAATAGGTCCAATTATCAAATAATGTCCAAAATTAAAAAATAAGATATAAGATATATATCTTAACAATCTCCCCTTTTTGACATTATTTGTCACACATTTGAAACTCTCCCTAAAAGAGATAATTGGACGTATAGCATCGAATTCACAATTCACATGAGAACTCCCCCTTAATCAATCAACAAGATTCAAACATAATCAATTATCCAAAGCAACAAAAGTAACAGAACACAATCAACAAAGCAACATGTTCCAACATAGGTTTCTCCCCTTGGGATAAAAGATGCTAAAAAGCAATACTAATAGTCACTTAGATACCTTGAAATCTCCCCCTGAATTGAACAATCACTAAAAACATTATTATATCTTCCCTTTGGGACAAAACAATGCCAAAACGAAGAATGAATTAAATACGATCAATCTCGACAAATAAAGAGGCATAAGAATCAGCAGTAGGTGCAGCGGAAGAATCATAAGTGTGTAGTGCAGCAGCAAAATTCATAAAACCCTTAATCAAAACACTAGGAAACATATCATTACTTACATCAAAGTCATCTACATACACCGATTAAATTCACAAACCCCAAAAATGCATTCATCATAATCAAACTTAAATGATCTCCTCCTCACATAAACCATACGAACGCAAATTGCCCAAATTCATACAACCCAATATAAAGTGAAACCAAGATAAAACTTGAAAAATCCAAATCGTAGAAAACCTAAATCTTCCTGTAAGTCTCCAACCAAGCATCAATATTTTCTCGACATAACTCCTTAAATAAATATCCAAAAGCAGAATTTTCAAATCATCAAGCATAGTCACATTCTCACATCAAATATGCTATTCAACAAGTAAGGAAAAACAAAACACATACCAGTCAACTGAACCTTAGAAAACCTATAAATAAAAACTCAGAAATCCTAGATGATAACTCCTTCGAACCTCCTTTTTTTAGCAAATCAAAAAAATCAATAAACTTCAAAAATGTAATGCACATAGTCTCTGTATCTCTCGAAGAAATTCAAACCTGGCCTTATTCCTCGTTACATTATCTTTGTCATCAGTTTCTTCTTGTGAAGCAATTAACATATCCTCTATCTGACCAGTTTCTTTAACAACAACAACTAACTGTGAATTTGGACAATTTCTTTTTTCCTTCACTACGTCTTTATGCCTGTAATTGACCCTTTCTATCCCAAGTATCATTTGGTAACGTGGGTTGGTGCTTGAAGTTCATTAAAAAGTGTCTAGATTTTTGTTTTTGAGCCTATTGAAATATCATTTGTAACAACTTGTAACATTTTGGTCTTATGTGCTTGATAACCCCACAAAAGTGATATGTAGGTATAAACTTTTGATTCTTCATTGAGATCTCTCATTGGACATATTTGATTGCACCACTTTTCTCATCATTCAACTTAGAACATTAACCTTTATAGCCAATGTCTTGAAGGTCTCCTTTAGTTTACCAATTTCTAACAATTTTTCTAGCTTTTTGGCACTTCCATTTAACATTCTTATTCCTCTTTCCGTACTGACTAGCTTCAATTTGTTTCATCAAGCTCATTTACTGCAGATAACAAGTTCTCTAAATCTTGAATGATGTTCTTCAAGGAGGAGTTTTCCTTCTTTAGCTTTTCATTCTTCTTATAGGTTTGCACCCATTTTGCATATATTAATTCATAAGCTTCATAAATATCCTCCTTTTTGTAATCCAAATCACTGTCATCAATGTCATAATCTAAATCGAAACTATATATTGATTCATCCGCATTTTTCTCAAAATTTTGGACTGATTTATCTATAGTTTTATCGTCAGTTTCTTCCTTTTTGGTTGTTGTTAAGCAAGCAACTGGACTTTTGCTTTATAAAGCAACTAACGCATCATTACTCACAAATACCTCTTCATTACTATACTCATTTTCGAATTCATTCTCACTCCAAGTGCTCGTATAGGACTTCCCTTTTCTTTTCTTCAAAGTGTTAGCACATTCCGCTTACAATGTCCAAAACCTTGATATTCATGACATTGAATTTTCTTTTACCCTTTTAAGTTTTAGCTTGTTGTTTAAAATTAATATTTGATGAGCTCCTTTTGTTTTATCTAAAATAGGATCTATCCTTCTTCACTTTCTTCAACCACTTGCTGAAATTTCTTGTCAATAACTTTATATCCTCATTTTCATCGGATTCATCTCCTAAGTCATTCACGACTTTTTCAACCTCAACTTACAATGTCAATCCTTTGTTCTTCTCTTATTTATCTATAAACAGATTCATCTCAAAGTTGGTATAAATCCCAATTACCTTATCCAAAGACAATTCAGTAATATCATAGGCTTTTTCGATGGCTGCAATTTTTGGTATGAATCTCGGAGACAATGATCTTAATATCGTCTTAACAAGTTTCACATTTGAATACTTCTTCCTAAGTTGATGTGCTTGGTTTGCTATGTCTGTAGTATCTCATGGATGTCTTCAATAATTTCACTCTCATCCATCTTTAGCTCTTCAAATCTCACAGCGAACATCTGAAGTTTTGAGGCTATCACAGATTTTGATCCCCCATGTATAGTTTGCAAAGTGTCCCACTCTTTTTTCGCCAATTCACAAGCTACTATTATAGCAAAGTGACCTTCATCAACTGCACTGAAGATGACATGCAGGACATGAGAATTTCTAAGCGCTCTCTTTTCTTCATCCCTTATCCACTCAGATGCATCTTTAAGCACTGCTTCTCCCTTTTCTTCAATCGTCACTGGATGTGTCCAACCATTTAAAACTGAGTTTCACGCTTTCGTTCCTTGTGCCTGAATGAATACTCTCATCCGTGATTTCCATGTAGGATAATTTGAAACATCTAACAACGGTGGCTTGATGATTATTGCCCCTTCTCTATAGTTGTAATTATGAAAAACAGATCTGCATCAACTTGACGTACCAAGTTCCAATTCAGTGACTTGCTCTAATACCAATTGAAAATTTCCGAAGGGGTGTAGTTTCGCAAAAATCTAGTTCAGCCGCAGTTGCTTTGAACTATATCTTTGGTTGCTTGATATAAAGTAACTGAATCAGTAACTGTAAATTTTCTAGCACAAACAAAAATTAAAAACAAAATAAACAAATCAACACTGAAATTTGTTAATGTAGTTTGACACACCTTGCCTACGTCTGCGAAGCCCTCACCTTAGCTTAATACTTTCACTAATGATAATAGTTTTAACAAGTCTTTACTGAGCAAACACCACTCAACCCTTAACACTATCCCTCGTCCTCATTACCTATGAAAGTATTTCTACTAATTCAATTATAATGCATTTATGCTGGACTTAATTTTGGTTGATTTGTGAAATTTGTGTTCAAAAATTGATGGAATTAATTGTTAAATGTTCACAGTTGGTTGTCAATACCAAAAAGATGAAAAAGGATAAAAAAAGAAGAAAAATATGGCAAGAAGTTTGAAAATTCCAGATTGGTCGAAATTCAAAGATTAGGCGTGGGCACGCCTAAGGTCATAATCTCAAATCTACAGATTTCTAGAATTTGTCTCCAATTAGAACACAATCGCCCAAGATTTCTAGGGTCCTTTTCAAGAAGATTCCCACCTAAAATAGAAGATTATCTAATTGGGATGAAATCCTATCAAAATTATGGAGACTTTGAATTAAAAATGGAAGCTTCTTGGTACTGCCATATATGAATGGGTTTTTTTTGCTGGAGCAATGGCCGCACCTCCTGCCTGCTGATTTTCTTGTTTTTCCTAAGCTGTCGCATCCAGAGTTTCTCTAATTTTTCCATTGTTCAACAATACCATCGTATTTTCTGTTTTGTTTTGGAGATTGTCGTACCTTCTTTTCTTGTTTCTCCAGTCATTGATTTCTAAAGTATCCATCACATATTCTCATCCTAGGCTGCTGCAACCTTTATTCTCTTGGTTCTTCTGTCAAAACTCCAGTATTGTTTTCATAAGTTTCTTGTTTGGAGATTGCCGCAACCCAACTTCTTCTTGTTTTTCTGATTTGCTCCATCTACACTTCTCAAGTTACATCATCTTATTTTTCTGTTTTAGGGACTGCCGCACTTCACTTCTTCTGGTTTTTCTAGTTTATGATTTCTGAAAGTCCTGAGTGGTAGATCCGAAGGTTGTTGGAGGGAGGTTACTGCATATTGTTGATTCTTTAGTTTACAAGTAATTTCATCATAGGGTTAGGGATTTGGAGGCTACCGTAATTTCATTCTTCTTGTTTTCAATTTCTGCACAATTTCAATTGTTATTTTTGTTAATTTTATTAAAAAGACCAGTTATGGAGATTATTGTTATTATTATTTCTTTTGGATTTAATTCAAGTATGATTAACTAATTTTCTTGTCTTCGTTGAGGGATCCATGTTCCATGTTATTATGGTGAGATGTTCTGAATCCTTTTTCATGATTGTTAACATTCATTGGATAATTTCAGATCAATCTTTTTAATTGGATTTGTTAGTTTCTAGGTGCGCAACTAGAAATTAATGAATTTAATCGCTAGGTTAACAAAATCTGACGTTCAATTTTGGTAACCACAAGTAGCAATTAGGATTAACCCCTCTACGTTAGAGTCGGAAAATTCTAAGAAATTATCCACTTGATTGATTTCATGTAGTACATGTTAATCATTTGTCATTGGTTCTTAATGCTATTATTCAATTTAATCTATGACCGTATCTGGATTATTGTTTAATAAGGTTGCTAGGATACATGTTTCTAGTCAATACAATTAATAGAAAATTCCTTCAATGAATGTTCGTTAATAATTATAATTTTTATCGAGGATCCATAATAGCATGGTAACATCAGTGACCGAAACCAAGGTATTTTTCCTATTAATTTTTCAGACTTAGTTTTATTTCAATTTGTGATTTTCCTTTCTGATTTTCATTATTATTCCAGTAAGTAACAAAAAACCTCCCCTTTTATTATTTGTGCCGTTTGAATTCGTAATTTCAATAATCGCAAAATTCCTCGTGGGAACGATATTCGCTTACCACTACTACATTAAATTGTTTTAACGGGAGTGAAAATCTTTTATATTTGGTTGCAGGTGACAGCATCACCAATTTCACAACCAATAATAAGATTGACTTGTGTTAACCTCAACAGAAAACTTTCTCAACAACTTTTTAACGATAAAGATAATAGATGAACAACTCAAATGATTAAAATAATAAGGAACAAAAACGAACACACTTGAGACAAAAAAGAACAACTTCCTAATGAATTCAACTCCTTCAAAGACAGATTTGAAAGTTGTTTATCGAGTATACTATCGTAGTTAGCTGCTGGAATCTTCACGTATTACTTCTAACCATAAGTCATCAAGGGCAGCCATTTAATCCACACTTAATGATCAAAAAACTGCAACACATAGATAACATATACACTAGAAAATAGATCAGTTGCCAAGTCCCAAAGAACTACCCTCAATTGACGTTAAAGAGTAGTATAAAGATCCCAAGTTAAATCACTCAATTGTCAATTGAAAAACCTCAACTGCCTATAACCCCATCAATCAACCACAAACAAAAGAACACACGGCTATTAAACACACCAACCATACCAAACCAAAAAAGGAATCACGAAAAAATGCCCTTTAGCTCAATAGTCACGTGATACTCTAAGAAGTCTTCATAAGATTAAGGGGGCGTTTGGTTTGAGCAAAAATTTGGGTATGGGTATGGGTATAATAGTAGAAGGGAATGGGAATGGGAATGGGAATAGGAATAGGAATGGGTATAAAAAAATGATGTTTGGTTTGTAACTTGGGTTTCTATATTAATACCTATAATGTTGTTTGGTTTGTTACATTAATGGGAATGAAAGATAATATTATACCATTTTTTAATATCATTTTTAAAATGAAATATAAAGCATAAAACAACATCAAGTATCAAAACAACATAAAGCATCAAAACATAAAGCAAGATTTATCATAGTATCTAAAACATAAAGTATCAAAACAACATCAAAATAAACTTAAAACATAAAGCATCAAAACATAAAGCAAAATTTTTCATAGTACCTAAAACATAAAGCATCAAAACAACATCAAAATAAACTTAAGACATAAAGCCTTCGCATGTCAACGGGAAGGCT
>JANZLX010000009.1:20571925-20583696 GCA_025531955.1 Erythroxylum orinocense
AAAAGACTACTGTTGATTTTTCTATTTAAAGGGAGAGCTTTATGAAAGCTAGCACTTTCTGTCTTTTTCCTCCAAAAGAGTTTTGGAAATTGCTCTGTGGATACCATCAGAGGCTGGACACGTGGACAGCTAGTGATTGATCACTCAGAGAAAAACAGTAGAAGTTTTTCTCCGGAAAGCGAACAAGGTAGGATTTCTAAATCCGTTTTTGTTTTGATTCAAGTTTAATCAATTATTGGGATCCGCTCGGAATCTGTAATAATTTTAATTTCCGCTGCGCCCGTGATTCGATCACGGTTGGATTCCAACATAAATATCATTTAATAAATAGGTGACTGAAACTATAATAACAATTTTAGATGTTGAATTTATTGTAACATTATTTTAATTTTGTTATTTTTTTTATATATAGCAACAAATTATTATCGCCGTTGCCTTTTAATATTAATAAAGACGACACTTTAAAAACTGTTCCATTATATTAATTTTTTGTCGCAAACATATCGTTGCCTAAAGCTTTTTTTTTTTTGTTGTAGTATTTTGTCTTTACGCGGTATATTGTAATCACGTTTACAACGAACAAGGAGAGGATCACTTCGATACTCAAGTGTCTAACTTGTCCTATGCCCACGTTGAATAACAAAAACAGTGGATTCCAAACTTGCATGGTTGAATTTCACTTCACAAACTCAAACTTCAATGGGAATGTTATTATTAACGAGCTTGACAATGCTTCGGTGCTTTCCCATCAATTTCATTCATTCTATAGCCTTTTTATCATAAATTCTTCTGTTGATAAATGATAACTACTATTCTTTTTCCCCCCTATCTGTTCTATCCACTTGGCTTTATCTGTATCTAAACAGGAATTATTAGCCTTACATGATATGATGGTGTTATCTCCATTTGCAATTAAAGTACAAGAATATGAGTTTAGCTTCTTAATGATTTTGTCGCTGAGGACAAGATATCATGGGTCGCCACTAATTCGTTGATACCAACTAGTCTAGTTGACGCGGATAATCACCACATGAATAATAATAGCAAAGCAGAACCAGAAAGTCCATTGTTTGTTGCGTGCAATATGTAGCAATTAATTCTTGAAGAGTGGGGACCTGCAAGATCACTCAGTCGTGAGACTATGTTTTCATTGGTAATCAATTCTTATCCATTGCATATACTTTTCTTGGCTGTGATCTTGCTTCGTCGCCCAGTACGTGGATCAGGGAAAAGCAAAAGGTGCAGACAGGAAGATGTAGAGGCACGTGAAACATCACGAGGGTGCACGTGAAGTAGAAGCTTTTGATACACACTTCGCTTTGTCAAACTTGAGAACCTGACGTGATGTTTCATACTCCCGGAACGTGTAAGTGCAGAGGCAGATTGTCCCACTTGAACTGGATGTTAAGTTAATGGGTCCTCTTTGAAAGTGACCGCAGTCATACGTGTATCCTCAGTCCACCTGGATTCTTTGGCACAGCTTAGGATTTTGTGGGACATTTTCGTATACTGTAATATGAAGGAGATAAAATTGAGAAAACCAACGTACACCTGAATTTAAGCCTTTGAGATTAGAAAGCAATAAAAGTTTGATCTTGATCTTTTCTTAACTACAATTGTTTCTGATGGAAATGAGTTATGGAAAATCAATTAGATAAGATACAATTAAGCTGATAACCATAAGTGTATAGTATAGCTTGAATGATGAAAGGCTGGCAAAGAGAAAGAGAAGATGCAGAGACGTTATGGGAGTCATGCCCTGATAGTTACATGACCATTGTCTCTGGTCTCGTGGGCATCCTAATTATTACGTACTTCTTTCGCTCAACAGCAAGTAGGTCCAGCCTCTTCTGAGTCGTGGACGCCTAACCTCCATACCATTAATCACGTTTTTTGGTTTAGACGTGCTAAAATTTAGTACACAAGTTTGTGAATTGTATTCTAGAATCTCACTTTTCCACCGTGGAATCTATCTCGATATAATCGCTGTATCGGATTGATTTAGGACTGCATTTTCGGACGTTCTTATTGTCAATCTCCACTTGCTGGCTTCCATGGTTTTGAGTGGACGAGAACGAAACATGTATGCCATTTCGTGCTTATAAACAGACCTTCATAGGGTTTTTTTTTTTTGCGGTTGTTCAATCTCATCCAGACTCCAGAGGGGTTCTGGCCGTTATCTTGTCAGATGTGGTTGATGTTTCCTTCATAGTACGTATCTCAAGAATGCTTTCAATCCAGAGTAGGAACGAAGAAAGAAGAGTAGCTTGATTCAACTCAGTTTACGATGGCTACTAGGTTGACTAATTTAGAGTTGTTCGACTGTTCTTGAAAAGTGTTATATGCCCAGTTTAGTATTTTCCTCTCTTTCTGTATCCAAAGTTTCTGATGACATTTCCGATGCAGGGCTCGTGATGATTTTATGGAGTTGGTGTATGAACATGGTCAAATTCTAGTTCGTGGAAGATCGACTAGTGGTCCATGCGTGAGTTACTCTTCACACGCTCATAAAGCTCAACATAATAAAGAAAATACAGACAATCATCCTCCAAAGAGGCCAAGAGCCTTGCATGTAGATTCCGTCGTTGGAGATGAGTTTTCTCCAGCTCCTGAGGAACCAACGAAGTATGCTTCGCAAAAAGATCAGTTTATTGACATTTATCGAAGGTGGCCTCATACCAATTTCGACATATTTCTGGAGAACACGAGGATTAGTCCCTTTGATGATCATAACACCCAACCACGTCTTGTTCCTGTCCATAAGACCTCAATACCCCAACCTGGGAATACACCTGATTTTGTGGCAGAAGTTCCTGAGGTTTCCGCTGCTTGGAGTCGTCAGCAACACCAAACTTTACTGGAGCAACCACAAAATTCACCAATACTTAGCCAAAATAAAATGACAACAAGTGGTAATTTGTCCAACTCAAAGTTGCACCAGTGGGATTCATCTAGACCTGATAAGCACTACGGTTTACAGAATTTTTCCTCCTTGAGACCTAATGTTTTGTTGAACTCTGATGATAAGCGTCGTGAAGCGGCAATAAGATCAACAGGCCGTCCAAACCTGTCGAGGGTTGAATTAGAAACAACTAAAAATGAGATGGACATCGTCAAGTCGATGTCTAATCCTCCAGTGGAGTTACCACCTGATGAACAATCTGAAGCTGTTGTCCCTCAAAACGTAGTTACCAGAAAACAGTGTCTTGATGCTGTTTTTGTTCCAGAATCAAACACAGAAGTTGAGAAAGTCCAAATAAAGCCTGATTCAGCGAAATCTAGAGATCATCTTGCTGCAACTACTTCAATGTGCTCACGTGGTGCTTCAAATGATTCCACATATTTTCTGAAACGAACATTTGAAGACAACGAGGGAACGGCGTATCCAAGTGAAGTATGCAAAGCTCTAACTTTTTTTCCTACCTTCACAGAGTTGGATTTCGTTTTGTGTGATTTTGAGAAAATCTAATCCGCTAAGAATGATCAGGAAGAGAAAGAGGGCACTGAGAGAAAAACAGAAGCTAACGGAAGTAGAAGTACTAAGAGAAAACGAGCAGAGATCCATACTCCATCTGAAAGGGTGAGTGAACCTAGCTGTCAATGATCGATATATCAAACAAGAAAAGAACTTTCAACTTGACTACGTTTGCTTTAACATGGAAACAGAGGAGAAGGAATAAGATCAACAAGAAGATACGCGCCCTGAAAGATCTCATACCCAGTTCCAGTAAGGTTAGCACTCTCTAGATAACTGAGCTAGTATTGAAGAACCTGAAACTACGGTTAATTTAAAGCATAGAATTAGTTTTTCTACATTTCATGGTGTAGCTTACCCGTAGTATATGTTGTTTTAAGGTGGACAAAGCTTCAGTTCTTGATGAAGCTATTGAGTATATGAAGACCCTTCAACTTCAAGTACAGGTGTACATCTATATCTCCTTGAGTCCCAATATACATTCAACCATAGCCAGATTCATAAGCTAACTGTGGTACTTTTTGGCAGATGTTGTCAATGGGGAACAGACTTTTCATGCCTCCGGTGATGTTTCCCTCGGGAGTGCAAAATCTACAGGCACAAATTTTGGCTCAAATGTCGGAGATAGGTATGAGAATGCATATGGGCCTTGGCTGCAGCCTAACACCATTCTCAACTTTACCTATGCACATGGGGCTCTCTGGTCAAAGGTTACCAATTCCAGTGCCACGGCCACCATTCATTCCTTTGATTGGAGGCGTTTCCAGTCACTCGTTTCCACTGCCTGGAATTTCTGGAGTAGCTTCTGGTCCATCGTTGAATTCAAATGGTTCACTCCAGATTGGCAGCTCAGGGATAACAAACAACAATTATGCCTTAGATCCGATGATCCAAGCATTACATCAGGTTTTTGCATCCTTAGGTCGTCAAACCTCTATGTCTTCATTATACTATTGGAATGACGATAAATTACTTCCAACTCGAACATAAACTCTATAAAGCAAGCAGTTAGCTATAGGAAGCATTCTTCTTTCACTAAAAAAAAAATGCGAGTAGAAGAAATTGTTTTTCGCTGTAGGTCCTAACAGAAGATGCACAAGAAGCTAAAGTGGTTAAGCCATTGTTTTTTTTTCCAATTTCTCGCTTTTTAATCGCCTTACCAACTTTTTATCTAATTCACATCTTCAGGGACTAGACCGGATCCGTCATGATTGAAGAATGAGCGCCTGCGTAGATAACAATTGAATATAAGCTATCTCAATACATCGAAGCTACCAGATCGACTCATGTTAGCCAAGAACTTAGTTGCATGTGATAGAAGCCAAGTCTTCTATAAATCCGTCTCCTTGCCATTTTCGCTGCCCTGTTGCACAGTTTCACTTTTTGAAACGAAAGAAAAAGGCAATCTCTCACATATATGACAAGATTTCCTTCATGGTGTATGCATCTTGCTGTTTGACAGTTAGCTTTTGATTTTTAACAAAAATGCTACTACTTAACTGTTTATTCCTTTTTTTCATGGTATGGTAAGGTGAAGTTTGGTAGGCGAAGATTATTTGAAAGTTAGTCAATTACATTCCCTATATACTAGAAAAACTATGTAGTGTATTGTGATCCCCAAATGGAAATCGTAACATGTAGCATTTGCATGTCTTTCATTACGAATCTCGAACGATAAATTATAATATTCCAATCCTGACACATTCCTTTAAGTGACATCCGAAGTTGGAAATTGCGTCCTTGTCTCTCGCAGGTGGTCGTGATAGTTTTACTATAAACCAATACTGGAGCTGCAAAGTTCTAGTGTTTGTAAGGCTCAAAGATTTCTATCTTCTTCCTTTCCTTCTTATGTCACATGTTAAATAAATCTCTAAAGAAGTTTTCTAGTTACTGTCGGCGTCGGCGACCCGTGCAGCTAAGATCCTATGCCTTCATCAATCTGAAAGTTTGATTTTCATTATCTTTAAACTCTCTTTAAGCAATTATCCTAAGTTCTTGGAGTTTATCTGCCAACCAGTTCTGCACAGTCCACTCATATCGGGAATTCTGCACCAACCAAGACGTGTACTTCCAAGAACATAATTGTATTCTGGTCCCAAGTCTAAAAATATAGGACCACCATGTCCCAATGGCATCGTATTGGCCTGAATTTACAATAACAACCTCAGTCTGAAGGAGAGCAAGCCTGCATGACTACAAACCGACAGGGACTGCTATAATAGCAGAACTGGGTTTATTCATGCCATTCTTTGTTAGGAAACAAGACCTGGTATCCTCCATCTTTTGTCTTTCTGTGGTTGAACGAGAAAACAATGTGGTTGGCCAGTGACAACATAAGTTTCTGTGCTCTGCCATAACAAATTGGCAATGCCAGAGAATTAAAGAAGACGCTTGAAGCTCTTAGGTTTTGGCTACGAACCTGAATGGCAAAAAGGGCCAGTTTTCATACGGTATGTTTGAAAAGCTCCTTTCAGGTCATTATATTTTTAACACTTGGAAACTGAAGATTAAAGGAAATAAAACATGAAATAGTCTTGAAGGATGGAAGACCAAAAGCACGTTTAGATGATAAATATGGGGCGTACATTGGGTTCGCTTGTTCATAAGAGTTGCTTCATGGCAAATGCAAAGTTACAAGGAGCGCACAACAATTGTTTCACAATCACACCAAAAGAGTTTACACGAAAATGGGCATTGAACTGCATTAGAATTATATACAAACATACACAACATGATCTTATGATTACTTCACATCATCGTTGCAAATTCTCAAAATAAAATGTTTTGTTAACAGGAACATTTTCACTTATGCCGCTTCAAACACTTGTTTCACTGGTTCCTCTTGACATCTCAGAATCTTTGTCAGCAGGTTTCATGTCTGTATCATCCTGAAGCTTGAGGTTTGAGAAAGCATCACTTAATGGGTCAGAGGATTCAATTGCGTCTGTTCCTCCAGGGATACTATCAATAACTTTTGAAGTTGGGAGATGTGAGTTTTCATCTTGTAGTTCAAACTGCAATTTGTTGAACTCCACTTCAACATCCGCGTCCTCAATATCAATGTATGCTGGTGTTGATTCTGTGTTTTCATGGACACAAATCAAACAAAAAGCCAACTAAATGCCTTCCAACTTAACAAAGCATTTATTATGTAACATTTTCTAAGCTGCAGACCCATCAGAAATGGCGAGCCACAACATACCTAGAGTTTTTTCAATTTGCTTCTGTGAATCAATAGCCTCCTCTAGTTCCCCTAAACAAAGCTCTACCTCCTCCATGGTGATCTTATTTTGCTTCATTGCTTGAGCTCCAATTTGGATAGCTTCTGATACCTGGTATTAAAAGATAATCATCAAGTTAATTAAGAAGCTACAATTTTCATCTGAAATAGTTTATTAGCTTTATAAAAGAAAATTAATCATTAGGGATCAGCTGATTTCACATCCAGATGATTTTCTCCTCTATTCGTCTTAGTCTCATATTCCCTTTTACTCTTTTTGGAGGCAAGGGATGAGAAGCAGAGCCCAAATGGCTTAAAGTTGAGGCTAAAGCTAACTTTCTAGTCATTTTTTATCCAAAAGTTACCTTTTTTGTAGACTCAGCATTTGCAATTGCATTAAGAACTTCCTCCACTCTGTTCAAAAGAGAGGTACACTTTTCTCTACTTTCAGAAGCCAACTTCAACTGCCTTGCATGCCTCAGAGCCATCTTCTTGTTTCCACAATTCAGAGAAGCTATTGCTGCTTTCCTCGAGCTGCAAAGAGAATCCATATCATTAACCTTAAATAGGACGGTATAAGCAATAAACTATGAGTGCAATTTATTACACATCATGACGTTGATCAATCACATCAATTTGCTGCTGAAGCTTTTCAGTTATCCAAATCAAATAAAGCATGTCACGGTCTAAACTTGAGATGCTAGAAATGGTTGCTGGTGAAAGGGAAACTTTGACGCCCTGCAAACAACTACTTAACCTCAGTCTAATCGGAATGAAAAACACAAAACAAGTAAGGTCAATTATTCTCTACAATCACACAATGCCACATCAAATCAAAATCTCAAAACCCAAATTACAAAAAGCTCCAATATCTACATTCTCCAGACATGTCATTTCTAGGTTAGCCAGAAGGAACTTAACCATCCATAAGGAGTTTTAAATTACGCATGTTCAAAATTAAATGACACTAATACAGTAACTGGAAGAAACTTTATGAAGAAAGCACAACACCTCTATCAACTCGTTCTTATTAATTGACAGATAACGAGATGTCCCAATTCCAGAAAGATAACTCAACACTGCAGTTGCTTCATTCAATCCACCACACAAATCCTGGAACCTCTTCATAGTAATAACGCATGAAGATGTCCAGTGACTTTCACATAACACTTCAACAACTTCAGCAGCTTTTTCCTATACATCAACAAAAGAAGAATCAATCACAACCGAATACAAAAAACTTCTCAAATAGAGATTAAAACGAAAAAACTATTCCCAGTGACAAACCAAAGGTACATGCCTTCTCCAATGGCATAAGAATTAAATGATCTTGAAGCACTAGTTCAGGATTTGCAGCTGATCTAAGCACCCAATTTCTTACTTTCCTATAAAATTGGGAAACTCGGCCGGTACTTGGGTTCGCGAGATCACCAATTGGCACAATATCACCTTCACTGTACATCAAAAACTGAAAAACTTTGAACAGGTAAAAACAAAGAAACAAAACTAAAAAAAGAAATTAACATCTTGACACCCATAAAGAATTATACACTTACAAGTACGTCATCGAGGCATAAAGGGTTCAGCCCTCCTCGATTAAACCACAAATTCTTGACCTTTAGTTAAAAATGAAAAAAGAAAAAAGTCAGGCAAGGACGTCACACAGTAACTCTAAAGGCGAAGGCTAAGAAATGGAAGTTCCTTGTAAAAATCAGTGAACCTGAGTAGGTTGAATGATAAAGACGCCGAGATGGCGGGCAATCTTAAGAATCAAATCTCTCCAGAACTGGTATTTGGATTCCCAATCGGATCTTTGCCCGCTAAAAGCCTTGAATCGGGCCGTCGACACCTCTTCGTTGTCCCAATCGGGGACTTCTTTCCCTATGAATTCCCTCACTTCATTAATCTCCATTCCTAAAAGATTCTAATTTCAAGGGTTTCAGAGATCAGATTTAGGTTTTAGGTTTCAAAATTCCGAAAGCCTATCCGGTGATACCGAAACATAGAGAATTAGTTTCGGATGGCAGTCCGGGTATGTACCCGACCCATGAATTTGAATGAGACACGGCGTCGTATAGATCTAATAAGACTAATTAAAATTCTGTTTTTTGTCACCGTTGGGCCCTAGAACAAAGCCCATGTCGACTAATTCCGTCCTATTTTGTGCATGAAAAGATAACCCAATCGTCACAAAACACATAGGAAAATAATTTTTCATCCTTAAATAAAAGATTCGAACATGAGAAATCATAATTATTTATTTTCTCTATAACTTATTTAAGTTTTGAGTTTTCTCTATATTAAATCACATAATACATTCCAACTTACACTCATCTTTCCAAATAATTGAACGATATAATGCACATCCAGTAAATAAAATAAGAATAAGATTTATAAAATATATAAATAATTACATCATTCAATATTTAAGATTTTAAATAAAAATATAAGTTATGAATTATTCCTTTTTTTCTTAAATAGAGATTAATATGAACTAAAATAATTATGATTCTACTTAATTAAGTTATAAAGTTGATTGTTAAATGGAGAAGAGACCTCAAGAAAAGGAGTCACTCAAACATGAAGTTTAATGAACCATTATAAGAAAATTTTAAATACAAAAATAACCATAAGGTTTGTTTCTTATAGCAAATTAAATTTTAACATTTTAGAAGGTTCAAACTAAATCATATTGTTATGGGAATGTTCAAATTCATACTTATGTTAATTAAAAAAAATGACAAGAAAATAAGGTCTTCTTTGATATGTCACATCAATGGTGAAATAACAAAAATTTGTAATACTTTAATAAAGTTTAATTTAATGATAAGAAACAAACAAGGGTCATTTTTTTACGCTTTTTTAAATCAAATTTGAAAGCATCACAATGTTAGAGAGTTTTGTCCACTTTGGCATACTGCTTCTATCGGTATTATTGGTAGAATTAAATTTTTGGTCTAGAAGAAGGGCTGTGAAAATTGCATTGGGATCCAATTTCAACTTGGAATTTATAAACAAAAGTTAGACACTTAGAAATTGACTATTTTTATGAGCACTAAGACCAAATTAGATTCAATTGAATTTAAAGATAGGTTTTTTCATAAATGTATAATAATGTAAGAATTTCCATATTTCCTAATCCAAATCCATTCAACATAGTTTTGGACAAGTCCTAAGTCTAAAATCAATCGTCTAATTTATTCAACACCAAAACCCAACTTTATAATTCCATGCATGCATGTAGATCTTTATACCAGAAACTAAACATCAGCAAAACTACTTACTTGTTTCAGCTTCTATTTTCAGCAATGAGAGTGAATCAAATGTATAAAATAGAGAATAAACAAACAGTGTTTTCGAAGAAGAAACAAACAATAGAAGAAATGAGAGAACTGCAGAAATGGGTTTACTAAACAATGAATTACGTGGCTTTCTACATGTCTCCCATTTGTCACTTTTTAATACTGCCACATGGTACTCAACCAAGTCTGTCACTTATCACAATTTAACCAGTCCACGTGTCACACTATAATTGACCAATAAATCAATTTTTTTCTAAATTTCACCAAAATATCAAAAATCCTAAATAATACCAAAATTGTCAAAACACATTTTAATCATATTTAACAACTCAATTGTACCCAGAAAATGCCAATGAATACATGTACAATCATATGAATGTGCAAAAATGTGCATGACACAATTAATTATGCATTATGTGCATTGTCTTAATTTCTCAAAATTCACAAATCTAGCTCTCACATGAGTAACGGGATGTTACAATAGAAATCATGGGTTTAGTGGCTAAAAAAAGAGAATGAAACACTAAGTTCTTTTATAGTGTCTTATTGATGGAAGGAATACTAATAAGATTAGCTTATTAGATGATGCTTTAGGTAGCTCACGATTTGGCCATGATTAACTAAAAGCTCCTACTTATAGCTATTTTAAAAGCTCTATAGGAATAAATAACATCTTCTCCTCTTTATAATAAGCCCTTTTATTGCTACCTCTATCAAAGTCACTTATCAATGCTTTTTATAAGAGAAAATGTACAAACAGTAGTACAGTAGAATCTCTTTAAATTGATACTTGATAAATTAATAAACTCTTTAAGATAATATTTTTCTCCGGTCCCGACTTGGCCCAGTTGAAATTTTAACAAATTTCGATAAGATAATAAGATAATATATTTTCAAAATACCTCTATGTAAATATAGGGTTCCATTAATATCATAAATTAATAATTATATAAACTTACACAAATATAACTAAGATAATTTAGTGAAATATGATTCTAGTGTTATTTGTTTTTTCTTAAAATTTAAGTCTAGTTGGAGCTCATCTCTAACTTTTCTTATTGCATCCAAAATTTATGGTGTTGTGTTCTCGAACTACACCAAAAAATTATGAAGAGTTCTAGATGCGATAAGTACTTCCTTACGCGTAACTGGTTCCAAAGGTACTGTATCGTCTTCAACTTTATCATCAACATTATTTTCAAGGATAGTAGCCAAAATTTCTTCTAAGCTTTGGACCTCTGAACATGTATCATTTTCGCTCGGGTAATCTAATAGACTATTGACATCCATTTTATTGCGATAGCTGAGAACATTAATCATGAGCTTAAGTTCATGAATGTTGTTTTCACAAGTGGGTTCATCTAAATTCCTTGAAACTTCATCCCCTGAACGAATTTTGCAATGATGAAAACAATTTGCTATTGTCTCTTGTTGAACATTAACTGTCTAAGCCGAGACTGCAAGATTGATGGCATCCAAAACATTAATCTTACCTAGATCAAATTGTCCCAACTCATAGACTTCTAAAATCCTACGGTAAAATCTTCTACGATAGTGCATCTTAAAAGCTCTTATTATTTCAGCATCATAAGGTTGAATTTTGATGTCATGTTGGGTGGCAAGAAGAACAACTCAACATATGCAACCCTTTCCATCTTGGATGTGCTGGACAATTATCTTCCACAAACAAAATTCTTTTTCCATGCATTTTTTTATTAAACCAACGGATATATTCATCAAAGAGCACACTTTTCATCCAAGCTCTTTTGTTGGC
>JANZLX010000009.1:20603785-20619871 GCA_025531955.1 Erythroxylum orinocense
CATGCCTTTCTTTATTCATAAAGATTGTACATAACTTTGTACAAGGGATTGCCTTTAGGGCACTACTCTAACAATCTAACAGTACTGTACACGCATAAGTCGACTTACAGGAGATACAAGTCGACTTATCAGTACCGAACATGCATAAGTCGACTTACACAATGCACAAGTCGACTTACACACTAACATAAGTATGATTTAAATAATTTTTGAGGTTTTGATAGATTAACTATTTTGGAATTATTTAATTATGTCAAAGTTAGTAGGATTTGTTGCATGGGTTAATGGAATTAAAGTGTTAAGGTTATAAGAATATTCAAGGATATTTTTGGCGAGACACTTAAGCATAAAAGATATAAGGCATAAATGGAAGGGAAATTTTGGACATTTCTCAATCATTAAGGGCATAATTGGAAGAAGTGTTGTCTTGCTTTTAAATGAAGAAGAAAAATGTGAATTAAGGGAGAGAAGAAGAGAATAACGAAAATGAGAAAGAAAGAGAATGAGAGTTCGGTGGTTTGAAAGAAAAGAAGAGAGTTGAGCTAAGGATTAATTTTTCCTAATCTTCAAGAGAGATTTTGGAGTTGTTCAATAAGAGAAAAAGGAAGAGGAAGATAAGAGCTTTCATTAGAGCCAAATATCTCTCTATTTGGTGAAGAATCAAGGTAAGTCCATTTTGAATCTTTTGGGATTTTGGAAGGTTTTAGTTCAAGAACCTTAGGAAATGCATGAGTTTAAGTTTTCTATGATCAATTTTAGTGAATATGTCTTATAGGTTCTCCAATTTGATATTCCTATTGATTGGGAATTTTGTTAAAGTTAAGGGAATCAAGAGAGGCAAGAGTAGCAAGAGTAGAGGCATTTTTTAGCAATGTTTTAAGCAAGAAAATCAAGATAGGTACATGTTTATAATAGAGTAAATAAACCACTAATATTTTCTTTGAATCAAAGAAGTTTAATGAATTCAATTGCATAATAAATGTTGCATTTATTGCTCTTTGAATACTTTGAGAAAGTGCTACATGTTTGGTATATGAATTGTGTGAATGATTTATAAAATGAAAATGGAAATGATTTTGAAAAGATATCAAGTTTATGAAATCAAATTTTAGAAAAGTGTCATTTTGGGCAATCTATTTACAAGATGTGAAATGCATGATTATGTGATTTTGTGGCGGTCCCTTAAGTTAAGTCAAGTGCACTTTAACAAAAGGCTTCTCCCGCCTGCCCGCTAGTGACATGGAGCTCCTTTATGGACTCCCCTAAGTTCACGACTACGTAAAATCATTATATAGGGAGTGCGATAGTACATTCTGTTCACGGCTACACAAGACCCTTATGCGAAATATGTTAGTACGTTCTATTTTTGGATCCACCCAAACCATTTTGATGTGCTTATGTGCTCATGATATGTTGACAAAATTGATGCATACATAATTTGTCTTATTTTGAATTTGGTTGAAAACTTAAGAACCATGTGTTTTATGAACTCAATGAGAATTTTCTATGACAAGTGAATGTTTTCAAAGGTTTTGCTTATTTTTCCGTTATAAACTGTTACCCACGAGTTTTCAAGCTCACCCACCTTTCGTCCCATCTTTAGATGAAGAGAATGAGATCAAGTTACCAAGAGTCGAGGCATCATTCTACTTTTGTATTTTTTAATTTAAGTTAGATTTTGTAAAGCAAGGCTTTGGACGCATTTTGAGAATTACTGGGTTTTGTGTTTTAGATTTTGATGTTGATGTTGTAATGTTGCTTGGAATGCCAATTAAGCTTTGTAAAACTATTATTTTTGTTATTAATGAAACATGAATTATGTATGGATGATGTTGAGTTAGAATTAAGTATATTTGAAGAAGTTATCAACTTGAGTTGATGATTTTTGAACATGAATTGTTGTTATATATATATATATATATACATAAGTGAGATGTTATGAATAAGAACGATAGGAATTATGAATGATGAGATGTAGTTCAATGTGATGAGTCAAATGAGTAAAGATTAGAGAGTTTAATGAAATAAAAATTTGTAGTTAAATTGTTATGAATGATATTGCATTAGGGGAAGCAAAGTTGGGGAAGTTTTCAAGTATTTCATAAGAGTAAAATTGGTGTACTAACTTCAGGGGAAAAACTGGATTAATTTAGGATGAATTAGATAAAGTTGTCTTCTTGGAAGTTGTAGGTTACCTTTTAGCTTTCCAACGATATAAAGTATATGATTTTTAGATATCAGAGTCGAGAGATATGATCATTATAAGTTGGTAATGCTGCATAGGATGTATACACCGAACAACTAGAGTAAATGAAGTGATATTGTATTAGAAGAAGCGAATTTGGGAAGATTATGAGTGAAAGTAATGTTAGAATGGATGTAGGAATCATTGCAAATGCTTTGGAGAGTGTAGTTAGTGAATTAGAACTTTTTGTGATGTGAGGAAGACCCCGTAGAAGTCCCTTCACCTGAGACAAATTCCTTCGTCTGGGACGAATCCTTTCATCTGAGTCAGCTTGGACTAAATCCCTTCCTCTGATTCAGCTTTGACTGAATCCCTTCGTCTGATTCAGTTTTGACTGAACCCTTTCATCTGAGTCCCATTTTCTGATTCAACTTTGACTGAATCCCTTCATCTGATTCAGTTTTCACTGAATCCCTTCGTCTGATTTTTAGCTTTGACTGAATCCCTTCGTCTGATTCAGCTTTGACTGAATCCCTTCGTCTAATCCATCTATAATTTAGAAACTTCGATATTTTGACCATATAGATGGAAAAATCTCTCCTCAAGGCCTTCACAAAAATTGTATATCTCAAAATCCTCTTCAAAACCTCCCTAAAACAACTACACTTTGATATCTATGGTGAAAGTTATGCCAATTGTCCCAAGCTAGGTATAATATGATTGAGGACATAATCATGTTTGACTCTTTTGGACAAAAATTTATCATCTGAGCTCCAAATGAAGTAATTCTTGAACCAATAGATTCATAACACATGTATCTATCTCTCCATAAAAATTGGTAGCCTTTGGTGTCGGTTCGAAAAAGATTGATCGAAAGAAAATGAAGGAATCAGTTGGAAGGTATGAATTGGATATTTTACTGAACATACTTCAGTATTTTGATGATATCTTGATCTGTAAAGATCCAAATGAGATTATTCTTGTTTATAAATAAACTAGAGACATAGAGCTACAAATTATCTGAAGAAATAGAATTCTAATTCGGTACCTAAGACTTTCAATTTTTCGGTGGAAGTTAAGTATATTGTACTGTTTCAGTATTAGAACAGTCCAGAAATGTTTGGGCAATATTATCATATTACTGAACTAAATTGAATGAATTTGGTGTCATTAGGAACTTAAGAAAATATGGAACATTTTTCTATAAGGAAGTGTTATTAAATTACTTCATCTTCTTTGACATAATGTTTATGGAAAATAGACCCGAAGGTTTGGAAAATTTAGAGAAATTTATAAGAAGAAATGAGAGTTTAGATAATGAGTTATCTTGTAATGTTGGAATAACATTAGTGAATGAATGGTTGATATCAAAGTACCAAAGGCATGAGTTTGTTTGGGAAAAAGGATATTCACATTATTGAAGTTGTGATTCAAAGAAGAGGAGTAAAGTGTATCAAGTTAAAGTGAATAAGAATTTGATAATAGGAGCAAACAATGTTAGAAAAAAATAATGAGTGATTGAATTATGAAATAAAAATAAGCATATGATATGAAGTTTGACAAAATATCCATGGGTGGCATATAGTGGGTGCATGCCACCCTTGTGGGACGATGGCTAATAAGGGTTCATTGAAATAACCCTATAGGGTAATATGCTCACATTCTCACGACTCCGAATGTTGGGCTCCGAAAAAGGAGCCCAAAAGTTGTGATATAAGAGCAAGCATTGGGCTTTGGAAACAAGCGAGGTCCAACAAATATGGTATCAGAGCAAGAGTTGGACTCCAGAAATAGGCTAAACAATAAGTGCTTCCCAAAATTTGGCAACTGATTCTAACACTCCTTTCCTAATCTTCTCTCAAGAAGAAGATGAGAGTGTCACACTCACATACCCTCTTAAAGGATATATGAATGCTACACAAAACAGTACAACAAATCAAAGCATACGAAAACTTCTAATAAACAATTCAAGGAAACATACATTAAATTACAGATTACGTAGCACAAACTCGTTGAAAATCCAAACCAAACTGAAGTATCGTTGTTATAAACTTACAAACAAGTCCACATATACATATTAGATATAAGACCAAAAGTCAACCAAAAAATACATTATTTTTAAAACAACACTCAGACTCCATTGGTCATTGCGATTGTCTTGTCCCAGTCTTTATGAACGTTGCTCAGAACCTACATGGGGCAAATCCACCATGCTAAACATATAGCTTAGTGAGTAATAACTAAACTATGCATAATTTAAAAATTAATCATACTGAATCAAGTTATATCACGAGCAGATATTTAAATTAAGAATAGTTACATAGTTAACAGAACTGAGTATCAAGGAAGGCACAATCCCTTCAGTTTAAAACATCATTTTGTTTATTTCAAAATCCAACATATATCATAATACACAATCAAATGACTGCTAATCCGTCAACAAAAGTGGGTAAGGAGACTTATATAGAAGATACCATAATCGATATCATATCAAATAAGAAACTTATGTCTCAATAACAGAAGACACCGAAGTGTCAATAATAGAAGATACTGAAGTGTTAGAAACTAAAGTGTCATAGAAGCAGTTGTAGACCCTTTTAGGCATGCCTATTTACCCACAACTAGGACCCAACAGTTTAAAAAAAGGTCATTTCAGATATTTCATGTGCAAAGCAAGTAGTCAATCATATTCGCATGCAAGTAGCACTTCCAATGATATAAACATGCATCAAATGCCTAGGACAATCATTTTCTGAAATTCAGAACACAATCAGCATAAATCAAATTCAACAAGCAGAACAAAGTAAGGTATGTAGCACTTCAATATCACATTCATCAATCAATACCTCGAACCTTCATGTCCAGAATCAGTACACATTCATCAATATTAAATTCAATTCAGTAATAAACAAAACAAATCAGGGTGAGACCATCTTAGGTTAATCATAAAAGTTACCATCTAAATTACTTACAAAAGCTCCTTGTTTGCTTATTGTCTCGAAGTCTTGACAATATCTAGAATAGGTCGCTCTAAGGGTTCCTATAAAACATTCAATACAAACATATATTACTATTATGCACAATTATGAATTCAGTTATGCACATTCATGTATACTGAACATGTATAATGCATGTTCATGTCAAAAATTGGGGTTTCTTATCCTAAATCTTATCACATTATCGATCACGAAATCATACTCAATCCCTCAATCCAGATTTATTTTACAATCCACCTTAGGTCCACTTTGCTTAATTATTCTCATTAGGAAGGTGAGGTCATTAGGTAATGTTTCATTCTAGAAAGTTTTCCCTCTTTGTCTTAGGTTTCAAATGATACCAAGTTCATCCAATTTGGTTTAGTATTCAATGAGTTACGCTCAAAATACCACAGACTGTGTACATTTGACATTTTGACTAATGCATGATCATGTCTCCAAGTTGTACACCTCATAACTCTCAATTTCAATATCCAAAAATTACAAACTTTATACCAATTTAAAGCTAAGATAATAAGCTTCAACTTTGGTGAAGACACCTCAGTCTAATTCGGTCTAAATCAATACAGTTTATTCAAACATTACAGTATATGATTTCTGTCCCTAATAGTGTTACAGCCTAAGCCAAAACTTAATTTCATGCCAAATTTTGAAAATCTTAGAGACAGAATTAAAATTCAACTTCTTCAAGAAAGTTGTAGAAATATGTTTCTAGTTTAATCTGAATTAAGAACCAACTCATTTGAAGATCCACAGTGTAGTTATAATCGAAATACCAAAGCAAGTTCAGTGAAAACACTTCATTTCTTCCAGTTTTTCCACAAAACAGACTTTCGAGTCAATGTTACATGGTCATTTTGACATTGAAAATAATAGGCCAAACATTTTTCTACACATTTGTTCCTTTATGTCTTAAGTTTTTATTAACACTAATTTTATGCAATTTGGTTCAACATTTTGAAAATTATCCCCAAATGGCTACAGACTGTTCACAAACAGTGATAGATTCTAGATACTCAAATTCAAGCCAAATTTTGACACAATTAATGACATAAATCAAATTCGATGCCTTCATGAAAGTTGTAGATATAAGTCTCTAGTTTAATAATAATTTAAATGCATCCAATTTGGATACCTATAGAGCAAGATATGGCTAAAATACCGAAATCTGTCCAGTAGAACTACTCATCCAAACCAGTTTCCAGCATCAATCATAGCATCACAATACCTATTTATTAATGAAATAACTTACAAAGATGAAGATCCAAGCTTCAGCAAAGGTCCAGGAGTTGAGAGGGGAAGTAGGAGAATGAAATTTTTTTTTAAAGAAGCCAAAGTGAGGGAGTAGGTTGTTGAAATAAGCTGAGTACTTTAGCTATTGCTTTGCTAGGTGTCCTTAATTTATCAAGCAACATGTCTTAAGGCATGTAATGCCATTTGCCTAATTAAATGCTGCCACTTATCACCTATAAAACCAGTCCACATATCAATCATCCAATGGTGCCAAATGTCCTTTAAAGTATAGATGTAATCATACTAGTTTTCATGTAGCAACTTCACTTGGCACTTGATACCTTTCCTAGTCCAAATATACATTTAATTACCTTAATCCTCTAAGGGTATTAATTAATTCCAATTTACTCATTATAATTTACTTGATCTAAAATTCAAGTCTTAAGTCTTTCATAATCTAATCATAGCAAAATTCTAACTCCCATCACACATGTACTTTCATAAACATGTTTTATTTCAAATAGGGTATATTTTGGGGCCTTACAGTTGATCTCTAAAGATAACTACGTATTGTTCAAGTTTTCAAAAAAAAAAAAAGGAGGCCACAGGACTAGTTAAGACAAGTCTATGGAATATTCACAATTTTCACATCTTCGTTTAGATATGGAGACCAAAAATCAGCTTAGATAAAAGTAAACGTGAGAATATACCAATTTGGGAGAACATAATAATGTTCAATTAGATTATTGGTCAATCAAAGGATTAAGTTTGTTAGCTAATTACAATGGGAAGATCTTATACATGGATGAAACAATAGTTAGGAGAAAAAGAATTAGATTTGTTAGGCTATGTGTTAGTGTGGAGTTAGGTAAATTTCTACCTAAAATAATATCATTAATGAGACTTGGTGAGGATGAAAAGGTGTTTGGGGACTTAGCTTTGGTGTCCTATCACTAGAAACCTTCCTTAAAACAATAAGGAAAATAGTAGAGAGACATTGGAAGGAAATCTGATCGAGGTGGCTCTGTGGAACTGATGAAATTAGATGAATAACAAAAAAAAACTCAACATTGGTGATGCATAACAGAGGACAAAGAAATTAAACAAAATTAATAAACTATATAAACTAAAATATCACTTGAGGATAAGAAAGGAGTAACTGGATATGAAATAAGCTATATCGTGGGAGAAGGGAACACAGGGGGAAAGGAAGTTTTTCATTTACCTGAAATTATAGAAGAAATGGTAAAAATGATAGAGACCCTACGCACCACTAAAAAAAGGAGTGTCAACTGGACAAAGAAATTATCGTAAGAGAAAGATCAATAACAGAAGATGTAGCAGAGTAGAACTTGGATGAGTTCTATAATGGTAGTAGGAGGAAAGCATGAAGGAAGAATAAAAATAAGGGCTCCAAGCCTAAAAATCAATTGTGATGTCAATAGCGTCATAGAATATTAGGGTAACAACTGCCCTAATAAATTAGTAGCATTGGAAAATTTTGTTTTTGAAGCTAAGCTATCAATTCTCGACTTGATGGAAATAAAAATTAGATTGGAAAATGCATCTAAGTTTAAGATTTTTAGGAATCATTAGACTTTCTTATCCATTCACCAACACCACCACTATGGTTGCATAATTTTAGCTTATGAATCTAGGAAAGGAATATGACTTTACTCGATTTTAGTGATTAAATGGTTTATGTGTTAGAAAGGATGATAAAGGATAATTATAGTGCAAATATACATTTAATTAATGGACCAAATTTTAGCTTCCAAAGAAAACATCTATGGGAAAAAATAGAGTGTAATCATTCAATAATAAAAGGCTCTTGACTCAATACGGTTGACCTTAATGGTATATTTTATAGAGATGAGGCTGAGGGACGTATGGGGTTAAGGAATTTCAACAATGACTTTATGAAGTGTGAGCAAAATATAGGAGTTACATTTTTAAAGCTAAAGTGTCTCTTTTCTTGGATATTTGAAGCTAAAGTGTCTCTTTTCTTGGACAAACAATCAAAATTCAAGATGGAATTTGAGAAATAAATTTAATAGAGCACTTATTAATGAAGAATGGTTGGATGAATTTTCAGAGAGCAAAGCAATGTTTATGAACACTTTGATGTTTGACCACTCTCCAATTATTGTAAAAGACATAGGCATCAGAAGGAGGAGGAGCTGCCTATTTAAATTGAATAATTTAGTAGAGGATATAAGATTTATGATGCAATTTTTAGGGGAATGGAGCATGAAGTGCAGGGTTATAAAGTTTTTGTTTATGTAAAGAAGTTAAATTTGATCAAGCAAGAACTAAAGACATTCAATGCCAAGAGATCTATAAAAACTGAAAGGAATGTAGACAAATCCTATAAGAGAATTATCCAAACCCAAGAAGCCTTATAGCTATCACCAGAAGACCATTATTTGAGCGCAAAATAAAGAATTAGTGAATGAATACACTAGAGCAACCTCAATTCATAATTCCATACTCAAGCAAATAGCTAGGATAAGTTGAATCAAAGATAGGGGATATGAATATAAAGTATTTCGTTAATTCCGTTAATGTCAAGAGCATTGCTAAGAGAGTCATTTTACTATCAAAACGAAATGGTGAAATTATATCCTCCCAGAAGGAACTGAAGGATGAAGTCTTTAGATTCTTCAAAAGATCTTTTAGTACAACAACTATAAGCAAATACTCAGTGACCTTACTAAGGTCCTTCATTAGTTGTTAAAAAAATATGGAAATGGAGGAGTTCTTAATTAGACCTTTCACTATTGAATATATGGAAAGAGTGGTCTTTGAATTAAACCTTACAAAAGCTCTAGGTTTAGATGACCTTAATGGAAACTTTTACTAGAATGCATGGCCTTTGATAACGAATAAGATAACATAAGCTACATTGGAATTATTTGAGATTGGTAAGATACTTAAAGAAATTAGCAAGACCTTTATATGATTGATACCAAAGTTCCACAACCTTAGTCATCTTGGAGACTAAGGTCAATCTTATGTTGTAACTTTCTTTATAAGATAATTTCAAATCTGCTAGCTTTAACGACAAGAAAGGTGAGGAGTAGTATGATTAGTGAAACACATGGGGCTTTCTTAAAGGGAAGATAGATTGAAGATAGTGTTCTGATCGCACATTAGTTATTTGGTGGTTATTTAAGGACAATTTCACCTAAAATTTATGCTCTAAAGATAGATTTTCAAAAAGGTCATAATACAATTAACTTAGACTTCATCATATATTTGATAGGAGTAACTGAATTCCTAAATTTGGCTTAAATACCTAACTGGATTATTTACTAATGAGACTTGCAGGAAAGTACTAAGAGGAAGGGTAGAAAAAGCAAGTTGGCATAGAGTTATGTGGAATAAGAACTTCATTCCCAAGGTGTCCTTCTTATTGTGGTTAATCATCAAGCAAGGCCTGTCAATCAAATACAGACTAGATTTTCTTAATATTTATGATATATATGTGTTGTATGTAAGGAAGCCATAGAAATGGCTACTCACCTTTTCTTTGATTGTAGTTACAAAATGTGTGCATGATCTATGCCTTACTGATAGAAAATATTTTAGTTATAGGGACATTCTAGGATGGCTGATGCTAAATAAAACAATCAAGAAGGGACATACCTCAGTGGTTGTCATAAATTTAAGAGTAAGAATATAGTAAGAGGGACATATCTTAGTGATTATGGTTGTTGTTAGAGTAATTAGCTTTCTTCGTGGATGTTGTATTTTGAAATCATATGAGTTTGAAATTCTTGATTTATACTACTTTGTAGTTTGGACTCTTTCAAATTTTGGTAATCGATATAATTATTTACTTTCTACAAAAAAAGATTCTACACATGTATATTATCAATTGACGTATACATAACCAAATGGTATTAAGAATATTTAAATTAAAAAATATAGTACTCCTTTGACCCTTTTTTGGTAATTAATTCATCAAAGGCGACCCCAAGTCTCTCACTTTTTTTATTGGAAAAATTGACTGCCAATCAATATCTACTCCAAACAAAAAAAAAGTGGTATAATTTTAGAATATCGTACGTGATTATAAGAAGAAGAATAATTTTTATACAGAAACTAGTTGTAGGAATTGAGGAAAAAAAAAACCGTTTTATACTTTCATTGTGATTTGGGCCTAAATCCAATATAGGGAGCAAATCCATAAAACCATTCCGCGGGTGGGTTAACTTAATAAAAAAGGACAAGTGTCCATCTAGACTAGACCACGAGGAAATAGCTAATAGTAAATATAAATTAGCATATTCATAGTTTACAGTTGGCTTGGCTGACGTTAGTTGCTGGGTCCCACCCATGTCGACGCACATGTGTTGGTTACACGCATTAATTATTAATTATTAATTATTAATTATTAATTTTGAGGATTGGAATAAACAAAAATATAAATAAAAGGTCTTCACAGTCGCATTGTTGTCAAATTTCAAAGCATCAAAATGAAGATTAATCCGTCAATGTTAAGAGAGCTTTATCCACTTTGGCGTGCTGCTTCTAGCGGTATTAAATGCATGGGTGCAAACATAGTCAAGATATTTATTAAACTTTCTTGATATTAAATAATAAATATCTCTTTAAATCAAATTAAATTCACTAATTTCCAAAATTTGAAAGTTTTCTTATTGCTTTGATAATTAAATCTTTGAACATTCTAAATGCTCTTTCTTCTTTAAAAAGTGCTTATTTTTTCTTTGGTAGCAAAGGTCTTCGAATGTCCTTTCTCTTGACTATATGCTTTGAAGAGCTGATTTAACAAAGTTCTAATGGTTCTGATGGAGATAGTGGGGGCATTGGATAAATTAAAGTGAACGACATTATTTGGACTTTGCTCTAATAATATGGAAACAAACGTATTTTTCTATTTATTATAATTCGAACCTAAATAAACATTAAACAAAAAAAATAACATTTTTGTTAAGATAATTGTATGTGTTGGATCAAAGGAGATTTATGCTTAACATAAGTGGCAAGAATATAAAGTTAGATAGTCAAGACTATCCTTTTATACCATGTTGGTTAAATACACATGATGAGTATCATAAAATTACATACAAGGATATATGCATCCTTTTGATTATGAATCATATAAAACTTATAAAGCTTGTTAAGTTGAAGAATAACCGAATCAACCTTTTTTGAAAATACGATGATGGTATCGAATTGTTAAGCATAAATCTCCTTTGATCCAACATATACAAACTATTTTTATTAACTTGGATCAAACACTTTTACTTTTCCTTTTATACTATGTTGGTTAAATACACATGATGAGTATCATAAAATTACATACAAGGATATATGCATCCTTTTGATTATGAATTATATGAAACTTATAAAGCTTGTTAAGTTGAAGAATAACCAAATCAACCTTTATTGAAAAGATAATGATGGTATAGAATTATTAAGTTTATACATGTGATATATTAGATAGAATAACAATTCATAAAAGGATGATACTTATATTTCATTATATTAATAATGATTTTTATGTGATGTAATCATAGGTATTAAATGATATTGAGAATACTGAAGCACTTTGATGAGATCATTTTGGTAAGTTTTAAAATTTCAATCATCTATAGGGAATGAGATTCTCTAGCGAATATCTTCACAACAAAATTTTATAAGAATATAGATTTATGTAAGAAACAATATAATATGAGATATTTTATAATGCAATAGTATTTCTTCTATAGTGATTCCTAGTACAATGACATACCTTTAATATTTTCAATTAAATCGATTGGCAAGATTTCATGTTAGATATGAAATGCTAAGTCTTATAAATAGTCAAAGTTAATGAGTTAACGATGTGATGCTTGGTTGAAGCATACATTATCTATTAAGTTTAGAACTAAATTGGATTATGAAAGGTTATGAGATATCTAAAATGTTGGATATAACCTTACAGACCTAATTGAACAAATTGTCTGTTTCAATATATACTTATAGGAGAATGATTCTCAAGATAAGTAGTAGGAGTAAGATAAAATTTGAAAAGTTCAAATCTCATGATAATACATCCAATTGGAATTAATGCGTTTGTTGATACATTTGATGCATAGTTAAAAGAATACGAGATATTGAAAGATTCACTTTCATGATGAATTCAAATACTTTGTTTTTTAGATGAATGTGAGTTTATCATATCTACAAGAAGGTTAGTAAGAGTATAGTTGTCATTTTCACAGAGAATATTAGAGACATATTGCTCATAGAGAGTAATAATTCTAATTTTTAATTGTTGAAAATATAATTGTCCAAGAACAACTCCTGTTGGATATGACAAGGTAATAACTTAATTATGGGATTAAGTCTATAGAAACAGACTTTTAGTTTTTTCTTACCTATTTTAAGTCCAAGTACATAGATAATATACTAAAAATGTTTAGTATTTGAGATATCTGATACTTGTGAAATATAAAAAAATATCCATTATTGTATATATGAGATGATATTTGAGTTCAAGGTTATATGGGTATTAACTTTAAAAGTAACTTTTATAAGCCATAATATTTTTTAGTGGAAATAATTAATTAGATCAATAATTTATTTAGTGAACTTGATATAGTTCTTTGCATTGTTTAGGATAGTAATATACTATGGAACATTAGAATCATTAGGTATAAAAAAAGGAGTTAAGGTCTTATCAAGTTCCAAGGACACATTTGGGCAATTCTTCTTAATTATGACAATAATTAAGATTAAAGTTGTAAGATTTAAGTAAATGATCATTATCGAGAATCTTGTAGAATTCTCTCATTAAGTCACTGTTTCAGCAGTAATATGATGGTCGTATGGTGATATTATATATTATACTTGAACGATTAACTTAGTACAAGTGAGAGATTGTTGGTTTAGGCCCTAAAGCGAATTAGTTGGTTGTAGTTTATAAACCAACAGATAAAACACAATAACGAAAGATATATCAATTTAAAGATGCTCGATTCCTAGTTCATAATATTCTCCTATGCTGGTTTGTCCAAATCTTGCAACTTAAGTCCTATGATTTATCTCAGATTTTTGATTGCCCACACTACCTACCATTTTTCTACTTTAATAGAAGACTCAATCCCAAATTTTGATGAAACATTAATCCCAAAAGCCCCATCTTAGAACCCATAACCTGAATCAACACCTGAACTTAAGACCATAGATGGTGGGTTGAAGAGCATCAATTTTAGAGAATTTCAAGAGGTAAACATCCAAACCTGGAAAAATTGGAGGACATAATATGCTAAATGATGATGAACTGGGCCTGAAAGATCTACTTGATATTTTTTAGAAAGGTTTTACGAGAAGTTGACAGAAAGTTACAAATAAAAATTCCTTTTAAAATAATTTAATAATTAAGCATTCAATATTAAATAATAATAATAATAATAATAATAATAATAATAATAAATTACATAATACTCGCTTTAGCATTTACGTACTGGCCATAATTACATAGTTGGCATGTCATATGTCTTGCGTTAACATTAATGTAGCGAAGATCTAACAGACACCTAATAAAGTTTAAGAGTGCAAATCTTGTCATTTTCCAGACATTAAAGTGTAACCAAACAATAAAGGCAACCTTAGATCTTATACAAAATGTTAGAAATCAAGTCACATCTCTTTTGTTGATAAAAAACAAGTTTTATAACAGGTATGTCATTCTTAATGTGGTCAAAATTGCATAATTATTATGCCATGTATCACAGATTAACCATAATTTGTATGCCACTTATCACAAATTAACCATGTCGAGATGTAAATTTGTCTAAAACCTAATATAGTTAGATTTGAAAATTTGAATTGTGTTATTTTGTAAATGTTAGGATGCAAATTAGTATAAAAAATAATAACAAGAGTTATCTCAGACTTTACTCATAATATTAGGGGTTGAGTTATATCTTTTGTCTAATTATAATGATATAAATCTTAAATTTCCAATCTGAATCATGAAATTAATCTTCTTAAAAGTCTTCTAATTTGAGAGGTTAAAGGTTTGAACTGTTGTGAGAAAAGTTGCAACTCCCTTCAATTTTAAAGAAGGTTGGTGTTACAAAGGTCTTCTTAAGTACTGAACTTATCTGCAAGTCACTCCCTCTCCTTTGCATGACAATCTTACTTAAATCCTTCTAAGTAAGACTCAGCCTTTTCACGTGATCGTCGACCAATAATCTAATTCTCAAACGCCTCACAACTCTCACAATGTTTAACTCTCACACTTGTAAGAAAGACATCAAAAGCAATAATAATGGCAATAGTATAAGCAAAGAAGAGATATAGTAATAATGCTAAACCATTATTACTTTCCTCAAAGTATACAAAGGAATGTTCTCTCAACTCTATGTAAGGAGCAAGGCTCAAATGAGTTATATATAGACATCAAGGCTTAAGGAACAAGTTAGAATCCTAACAGAACTCTACTACCAGATCCTAACAGAACTCTACTACCCAGGATCACATCTTATCCTATCATATTACATCGTTATCCTATAAGATTATATCCACATCTAAATAGGACTCTATTCGATAAGGTCTAACTACATCACAACTAAAAAGATAAAAGATTACACATGATTTATCCATATCCATGGAGATGTCTTGTAACATCCCACCCCCGATGGGAATGGTAGAATTGTAATTTGGAAAGGGTTGAGAGTGGTTAGGCTTGTTTTGACATATTCATACATGAAAATAGTGAAATTTGCACATGAGAATAACTGGACATGCATTCATGACATTTTCCGGTATATGTGCTTAAATGTAATTTTGTTGTGAAAAATGTGGTTTTTGTGCTTGAAAATTTATTGGAATGGATTGTTATGTGTTTTATATTTTTGAAAAAATTTAGGAATTTTTCTAGACAATTTTTTCGGGAAAATTTTCGGACCGAAAAAATCGCCACGCGATGGACCGATTGGTTTCCGGTACTGAAAATTACTGTCCAATAGCACTAGTTCTTGAGGAAAATGATTTTTGGGGTTGTAATTAGAGCCATTGGAATTAGATGGATTAAAGATTTATTTTTTATTAAAGTTCTTTTAGTAAATGATATTAGTTGTTTTTGTCTTTTTCTGTCCCAATCTGGGCACATTAATCGGTTAGCCTGTGGCTTTGAATCAGTAACCATCATCGATGGTTCACCCAACTCATGCAGCACTCAAGCAAATCACATATTATTTCACACTAACACATTCAGAAGTACCACATGATTAACACTATCTCCCATATAAGGCCTCATATGGTGCCATCCCGATGCTACTGTAGAAATGATTGTTATAGGCAAACTCAATCAAGGCCAAATACTGATCCTATGCTCCTCTAAACTCCAATACACAGTGGCGAGTATTAGAGACTGACTGGAGCTTGCCTTAAATGCGGCTCCATAGATCATTAGGTCAGAGATTGCCCTGCCACTTTGGGAGCTCAAGCTATTGTCAGTGGGCGATCTAGGAGCAATACCACGGTACAACAGAATAGTGGTGGTGGATCCGGGCAGAGTAGCTGAGGTAGAGGCCGAGGCAGAGCTGAGGGATCCCTTGTGAGGATTGAGGGACGAGGTAGCCGACCACAGTCCCAGGCCAGGGTCTATGCCATGACTAGGCAGGAGGCCCAGGATTCTCCAGATGTGGTAGC
>JANZLX010000009.1:20624595-20637331 GCA_025531955.1 Erythroxylum orinocense
ACATGGCATAACCCTAAGCCTCCACTTGTCATTTCCTCATAACTCATCAATTTCATCAATTTCAAACCCAATTCCCAATAATTAACATTTGTCCATAATTCCTATAGTCACATATCCAAAATTCAATACCATATGCAATAAATTCTACTACCATTGACCAATTGGTCTGCCACCCGAAATTTTTCCTAGTCCAAATTTTTCCCTGAAAAATTCTAGGAAAATTTTCTAAAAATGTCAAATCGATAATTTCACTATCCAAAATAATTTTCGATAACTACAACTCAAAATTCTAAAAACAATCCCATGTATTATCAATTATGCCCGAAAAATGTCAATTGAGTGCATGATCAATAATTTTAATGCGTGCAATTATCTAAGCAACCTAAAATCACCCGAGAGTGTCTGTTAAACGGACATGAAACCACCGAGTGCTCCAATTTCTCTCGAGAAGGTCCGTTAAACGGACTTGCATGTCCGTTTGACGGACATGAGCCTTCCAACTAGTCCGTTGAACAGACTCTTGTGTCCGTTTAGCGGACACACCCTGTCCTTAGGGTAATCTGACATCCGAGACTGTCCGTTAAGCGGACTTCTGTGTCCGTTTAACGGACACATGCTATACCAGCATTCTTCAAAGATTTTTCCCAATTTCCAACCCTCATTTAATCATCAAACACTTCAAATAAAACACAATCATAACTATTTCCTCTAATTTCATTTGAACAAGCCCCATAGCTCACATGCACCTAATTTTAGGGTTCTAACCCAAAGTAGGGGCGGGATGTTACAGGATTAACTCTCTGATTTTAGAGAGCTAAAAGGTGGAGTCATCTATACAACAAATGACAATCCCTGCACCATAAATGGGATTGGTTCAATTTTCTTAAGGAATCATAATGAAACAACCAGGACTTTGGCAGATGTCAGATACATGCAAAGTTTGACGAAGAATCTCATTTTTGTGGGAGAATTATAATCAAAGGGCTATATTGTAAATGCAGTAATCAAAGTCATATCTGGTGCACTTGTGGTAATGAAGGAATTTGAAGAAATAATAACCTATATTATTACCAAGGTAATGCAGTTATTGGAACAACAACAGTAGCTTCTAATGATGATCAAGAGGTAGAAGTAGTCAGGTTGTGTCATATGCACTTGGCATATGTAGGTGAAAAATCCTTAAAGATATTAGTAAATCAAGGATTATTGAAAGGATTTCGAGCTTGCAAATTAGACTTATGTGAGCATTGTGTCAAAGGGAAGTAGACAATAGTGAAATTCAACATTGTAATTTATGATATGAAAGGTTTTTTGGATTATGTTCACTCTGATGTGTAGGGATCTTCCAAAATAGCTCCTTTGGAAGGAAAACACTATTATGTGACCTTTGTTGATGATTTTTCTCGGAGAGTATGAGTCTATACTATGAAGTCTAAGGATGAAGTACTGGGAGTTTTCCTCATATGGAAGAAGGCAGAAGGATTAATCATCTATGTACAAATAATGATGGGGAGTAGAAGAGTGATCCATTTTTAAAATTCTGCGAAGATTACGGTATTATTAGACACTTCACAGTCAGGTATACAACATAATAAAATGGGATGGCAGAATGTATGAACTGGACATCGCTGGAGAAAGTTTGGTGTATGTTGTCCAATGCTAGTTTGACCAAAGACTTTTGGGTTGATGTTGTTATATATGTATACCATCTCATCAATCCCTTCCATCAACTGCTATTGGTGGTAAAACACATTTGGAAAACCTGCTACAGATTATGATTCCTTACATATGTTTGGTTCCATGACATAGTATCATGTTAAGGAGTCAAAGTTGGATCCATATGTAAAGAAAGCAATTTTCATAGGGATCACCTCTAGTGTGAAAGGATATTATCTTTGGTGCCCCAAGTCAAAGAAAATAATTTTCAATAGGGATGTTACCTTTGATGAATCTACCATGTTAAGAAAGGTGACAACTAAAAATAGTAAGTTGATATATTATATCAAGTTTGAAGGAAGAATTATTACCCCAACAAAAGTAGAAGAGAAGCTAGATGAAGAAGAGGTTCTAACCTAAGAATCTCCACAGTAACAATTACCAATTGCATTGAGAAAGCTAAAAAGGAACATTCAAGTACTTGCTCATTATGTTAATATGGTGGCTTATGCATCTCCAATTGAAATTGATGACATTCCTACCACTTATAAGGAAGCAGACTGAAGTTTAGAAGAAAATAAGTGGAGGATAGCTATGAATGAAGAAATACATTCTTTTTATAAGAATCAGACATGGAAGCTAGTTTGTCTCCCAAAGGGAAAGAAGACAACTGGATACAAAAGGGTATATGCAAAGAAAGATAGCTTTCTTGACAAGAATAATGCTCGTTGCAAAGCAAGGCTGGTGGCAAAAGGCTATGCTCAGACGGAGGGAGTTGATTATAATGAAGTTTTTTCTCTAGCTGTAAAACATTCCTCCATTAGAATTTTGTTGGCTTTGTTAGCATAGTTTGATATGGTACTAGTTCAATTGGATGTAAAAACTGCGTTTACATGGAGACTTAGAGGAGGAAATCTATACGACTTAGCCCGAAGGTTTTAAAGTTGATGGAAAAGAGAATATGGTGTGTAAACTTGAAAATTGTTATACAGATTAAAGCAATCTTCGAGGCAATGGTACAAACGATTTGACAAGTTTATGATGGGTTAAAAGTACACATGAAGCAAATATGATCACTGTGAGTATTTTCGCAAGCTACAAGATGGATCCTACATCTATCTTCTCCTGTATGTTGACAATCTGTTGATAGTTTTAAAGAAACTAAGAGAAATTGAGAGATTGAAGATTTAATTGAATCAAGTGTTTGAAATGAAGGATCTAGATGAAGTTAAGAAGATTCTTTACATAGAGATAAACAAAGATAAGGAATTAGGAAGACTTTGTTTGACTCATAAACAATATCTAAGAATGGTACTAAAATGTTTTATCTTGAATGAAAACCCAAAGTCTATCAATACTCTGCTTGCTCCTCATTTCAAGCTTAGTGCATCTTTGTCTCTAAAGAATGATGCAGAACGGGAATACATGTCAAAAGTACTATATGCAAATGTTATTGGTAGCTTAATGTATGTTATGTTATATACAAGGCCTGACATTTCACAAGTAGTTAGGGTTGTGAGTAGGTATACACATGGTCCTAGAAAGGAACATTGGCAAGTTGTGAAATGGATTCTATGGTACATTTTGAACACCGTAGATATTGGTTTGGTATTTTAGTTGTATAAGCAAGACGGTCAATATGTACTTAGATATTTTGATTCTGATTATGCCAGTGATTTGGACTCGCATCAATCAACTACTGGATATGTGTTTACTCTTGCATAGGCACAAGTCAGTTAGAGGTCTACCTTATAGTCAACAGTTGCTTTGTCGACTACGGAAGTAGAGTATATAACAGCTACAAAGGCTATAAAGGAGGCAATTTGTCTTCAATAATTGCTTGGTGAATTAGGGTTCGACAAAAGCACATCAAAGTGCATTATGATATTCAGAATGTTATCTTTTGAACAAAGAACCAAGTTTACCATGCAATGACAAATCATATCGATGTTCGTTATCATTTTGTATGAGAGATTCTGGAAGAAGGTGGAATAATAATCCAAAAGATTAATACCACTGAGAATCCTGCTAATATGTTAACAAAGCTGGTGATTGCAGTCAAGTTCTAACAATGTTTAGACTTGTTCATTATTGCTAAAAATTGAAGATCAACACTGTGAAGCGCATTTGAAGACATTACTAAAGATGAGTTTTGTGAGAGATTTGAAGATGTGAAATATGTCAAGGTGAAGAATTGTTAAAGTTATGACATATTCCCATACTAAAGAAATATAAAGATGGAGGAGTCTGCTTAAGTTATAAAAAGAAGACTCCTTCACCTATATTAGATATCCTAAAATTACTCCTTCACCTATATTAGAGATCCCAAAATTGCCTATGTTTTCTTAGGGCAAAAATTCCCTCTCGCTTTTTATTTTATTTCACCTATATTATTTTATGAAAATAGTGAAATATTAATTTAGTAGTGTTTGAGGAAGTAGGTATAATTGACTGAATCTCGTTAAATTCTAGTGTTCTTTATTTGTCTATTTAATAGTTATTATCGGGTATTGTTGTTGTAAATTATCGTGTTATTAAATTCATGTCTAGGAAAATTCTGTCTAGGAGATTGAGTTTTAAGTGGGACCGTTTGTGACCCCTCCAGTCTTTCCTAAGAATTTACCAGGGGTGATTTTTCAATACAATCGTTCACACCATATTCACCTAATCAATATTGCTAAAGGTGAATTTATTATTATTGGTGAAAATTAACTCGAGTTTCTGTAACAACATAGACATAACTATGTACACGATTGCGTTCAGCCTAAAAAACTCTAAGGTCCCCTTTTTTCATACACTTGCCATTTAAACCATGCCTCATCAAGTCATTAGCATCACCCAGCAGTTGTAGCAGACCTAACTACTATGAAATCTTGCTAAATTCTCCATTAAAAAAAATATGAAAATTTTTTTCTTTGCTTTTTCATTTCTTGCTTTTTCCTTTTTTGTGCTTTATTGTTAAAGATTCATGGCAATGTTTTAAATAGGTTTAAGGGTGGTGATATTTTTCCTTGTTTTGATTTGATAAAATTTGAACAATTTTAGGATGTTTGAGTACTTTCTTTTAATTTCTTGTTTATGGGTAATGCTTTTGGAAGTTGATAAAATAAGATTTGTTAAAGAAACTTTTGCTAAACCATTTTGAATGAATTGGATTGTATGTGTGAATTGAGACTAAAATTGATTAAGGTGAAGGCTAAACTCTTTAACATGTTGAAATAACTAAGTCATGCATTTAGAAAAATAGAGATAATTAATTGATGAAGTATTTCATTAGGATTAGGTGAATTGTTTGAAACTTATGAGCATTTGAGCGTTCAAGGATTGAAACATCTCATAGCTATCTATTTTCTTTTGGTGTATAATTCTCTTTCATTTGGATACCTCTTGAACTCACATTGAAACAATTTGAATTTTTATGATATATGAGACTTAAACATGAGAAAGGCCTTCCTATTTTAGCCATAACTTAAAAAGCCACTTTGCTTAATTATCCTTAATTCAAACCCTTTGAGCCATTTTGAAATCCCTTTCTTTATGTTTTGGACCCACATCACAAACCTATCCTATCACCCAACTATATGTTTTTAATAAGGTATTCTTGAGTTATTTGAGTAATTAGATTTGAATTTGCTTTAAAATTTTCCAAACTACTCATTCGTATTTAGTTTAAATTTGTATTAAATTCGTCTATTGATGGTAGCAATAAGATTACCACATATTCATAATGAGGTAAGATGGTCTTTTATCCACAAAAAATTCTACTAGTGTTGATAACCATCTTATTGTACTACCCTTAAACACTTCAATTGTGAAGTAATAATGATGTTAAAGGTGCCAGTACCTCAACTTGTCAAAAGGGGATTGATCACCTATTACCTAGCATCATGTAAGCTTGGTTGCTAAAAGAAAAGGCTTTATAGATTTCTACATTTTGAAGGTAGGTTTGATAACCTAAGAAATAATACATGAAGTGGAAGAGTCTGAGTTAATATTAGTTCCCTAAAAGTTAGAACTTAGACCTGAATAAGCTAAAAAGGGAGAAGAGATTGTTAATATAGAAGCTCGAAGCCTGATAGGAGGGTTAAGATTCAATTGTAGGGGAGAGAATACAAAGCTAAAGCAACATGTAATTAACCTTGGGAAATTTTAGTGGTTGGCGATGACTAGAATGTCATAACTAAAGAAAAAGGAGAAGAAGAGTGAGAGAGTTAAAATTTTGAAATTCCATAACTTGAAAGATAAGGGACCTATTAGAGTGTTAGACAAGATTAATCCTGCTTAGTTGAATTATTAAAAGAGGTAAGAAAATTCAAGCTAGAAGAAAACTGGAAAAGGATCTAGTGAAATGTAAGGCTAAAGCAATACTTGAGGAGGCCAAAATAAGTGTAAAAAGAGTTATAATTAAAAAGGTTTACGGCTAAAGAAAGAAATGTAAGGTAAGGAAAAGCAAAAGAGAATGCAAGGAAATTAGTAAGGGGAGAAGTGCGAAGATATCTCTCCACTAATCCTTAATTTTGACTTATAATATTCTTGTTATCTATAAATTCTGAATTAATTTAATTCTTATTTAAAATTATCATCATCCTCAACTCTCAATTAAAGTCCCGTTTAGGCGATTTGGGGAGGTTCGATAGTATGCATCCTTATCTCTACATAGTAGAGAGGTTGTTTCCAATAGACTCACATGCAATGTTTCATGTATTAATTCTTATTTAAAATAAATAATACAAATAATAATTCTATAAAATATTCTTAATACATTTAAAATAGACTAGTCTCATAGTTTCAGTAAATTTTTTATTAAAATCATTTTTTAAAGAAATAAGAAGTATAATTTTAGCAACGAAGGTAAAGATTTTAATGCGAGAGTTAGGATAACTGCTTGCAATAGTATCATGACATAGAGAGCTACCCCAATGTAGACGCTTCTACTACCTTTCCTATGAAATAATTTCATGGTAAAGATGCCTGAAAAAATTATAAAAAAAAAAACTGAAAAACTTATGTTTTGCCAAGTTATTAAAAACCTTATGTTTTGCCAAGTCATCTGGGATGTGCATTTTTTGTACTGCCTTTAAAAATCATTTTTCTTACTGTTTTGTTTCTTACCCTTTTGTTATTTCATCTGAAAAATAATTATCTTTTATGTCATTTTGATATTCAATTATTGTTTTGAACGAGGACAAAAGGTTCCATTTGCATTTCTAATATTTCACAAAGGATGTAACTTAATTCATATTTTTATACAATAAAAATAACAATACCCAGTATAAATTCTATTGACACTTAGGCTTGTGAAAGTCCAGTAATATGCAGTCTTACCCTTAACTAGTAGAGAGATTATTTTCAAATGACCCACAAGAAGAAGATGATGATCAAGAAAACAAATAAATAAATAAAATTAAAATAATAATAATAACTAAATACTTAGTACATAAAATATAAAATAAGTGATAAACTAAATAATACAAATAATAATAATAATAATAATAATAATTGTGGATACATATAAATCTAGTTGGGAATCAACAGGATGTACTATTATGGCAGATGGGTGGACTGATCAAAGACAAAGAACCTTCATTAATTTCTTGGTTTATTGTAATATTGGAACAACTTTTATCAAGTTTGTTGATGCTTCTGACAAGGTAAAAAGTGATAATGCTTTATCTGAATTATTCTCTGAAATTATCGAGTGGGTTGGACCAAAGAATGTTGTGCATTTTGTTACAGGTAATGCAGCTAATTATGTATCAGCTGGGTACTAATTACAATCAAAGTATGAGCATATTTATTGGTCTTCATGGGCTACTCGTTGTTTAAATCTTATTTTAAAAGATATTGGTAGGATGAATCATATTTCTAGTCTTGCTTCACGCGTATCTAAGATCACAATTTTTGTGTATAATCATGTCACATTTTTGTCTTGGTTAAGAAAACAAGAAGATTGGGTTATGAATGTTCCTCCCACTACTACCAGCTTTGCAACTTCATTTATTATTTTGAAAAGTGCTTATGAACATAAGAAACAACTTTAGAATTTAGTGACAAGTAAACTCTTTTCAAGTCATAAATTATCAAAGAGTTAAAAAGGAAAAGAAGTTTGTGCTATTATTCTATATAATAAATTTGGGGATGCTTGCTTGATCATTGTGAAGATTGTGGCTCCTCTTATAGGGCTATTGAATATTGTTGATTCAGATGAGTAGCCATCTTTGGTGTGTATATATATATATATATATATATGATGGTATGTATAGAGCTCACAAAACAATTATAAATATTTTTAAAAGGAAGGAGAAATTGTACAAGCCTTATATAGATATTATTGATCGATAATGGGATAAGCATCTTACTCAAAGGATCCATTTAGCAGCTTATTTTCTCAATCCTTATTGCTTATATAGTGGAGAAGAACATACAATTAATATTATGGGCAGTTTGTTTGATGTGATTGAATGCAAAGGTATTTTCTCTATTGAAAAGCAATCACAATCGATAAATGAAATTAAATTGTATTGTGAAGATTTAGATTGTTTTGCTAGATCATCAACAAAGAGAGAACTTATGTTGAAAAAAATGTAGCCAGGTAAAGTTTTATACTTTTAATTCATTAGTACTTATTAATAATATATATTTTTATCATAACTATTAATTTAAAATACATATGAGTGGTGGAGATTATTTGATGACAGTGCTCCAACATTGAGAAAATTCGCTATTAGGTTACTCAGTCAAACAACTTCTACATCAAGTTGTGAACGCAATTGGAGTGATTTTGAATATATTTATACAAAGAAATGAAATTGTTTGGAACATCAAAGGCTTAATGACCTTGTTTACGTTACTTATAATATGAGAATGAAGAATAGGTATTTTACTATTTTATAGTTTTGTTTTTGTTTCAATAATTTTATTATTATTAGTGATTTTATAATTTCTCTATTATGCATTCAGATCGTTTAGTAAAAAGAGAACATATGATCCAGTTGATATTGATTGTATTAAACATACTGATTTTTGGATCGAAAAAGAAGAACCATCACCTGATCTTGATTATAATGAATTTGAAAAGAGGATTTATAAAGAAAATGCATTTGTCACAATGAATGAATTAAGACAATCTACTAATGGTCAGTTCATATCTTATTTTGATCTTATTTAAGTTAAAATTATATTGTATTACAAGTTTACAATTAGGAATAATTTCATACATTACTAATTTGTAATTTATTTTAATGTAGTAGAAAAAGTTGATGCAAATACTTTAGATGAAAGCGTAGTTTATGAATATTTAAATAGCATTGGAGAATTTGAAACTTTTGAAGATAATAAGACATAACCTCCTTTAGAAATACAATTTTGATTTTTATTGTTTTTTTAATATTTTTATTAGACTCATATTTATTTATTATTAATTCATTATATAATAATAGACATTGGTGTATTTGTATTTCAATAAAATATTTTATTTTTACTTATTCTTATAAGTTTTATTTCTTTTTTTATTATATACCGATTTTATAGCGGTTCACTACCGATTGAACCTCTAAACCTTAAAGCTTTCCTTCCCCCGGTTCAATGTCCGGTCCAATTTTTAAAACATTGCTAATTATCCCTCTAGAAAATTAGTGATTGTTGCTATCATGAAGTCATTTTTAATTGATCTTCTAAAGAACAAAATAAAATCCACTAAGATTAATGAAGAAAATAAGTTTTCGCATAAAGAATGGAAGGCCATAAATAACTATTAAACCTACTATAATGGTAGGACATTGGTAAGATAAGATCTTAAAGCTATTATTCTTAACCAAATTCACTTTACAAACTAGTTCATTCATCTCCAATTAACCTTCATACTTATTAATATTTAGATGAGCACCTCTAAACCTTAAACCTTTCCTTCATCCGGTTTAATGTCCGATCCAATTTTTAAAACATTGCTAATTATCCCTTTAGAAAATTAGTGATTGTTGATATCATGAAGTCATTTTTAATTGATCTACTAAAGAACAAAATAAAATCCACTAAGATCAATGAAGAAAATAAGTTTTTTCATAAAGAATGGAAGGCCATAAATAACTATTAAACCTACTATAATGGTAGGACATTGGTAACATAAGATCTTAAAGCTATTATTCTTAACCAAATTCATTTTACAAACTAGTTCATTCATCTCCAATTAACCTTCATACTTATTAATATTTAGATGAGCATCACTTTTGTGAATGCATTCAATCATGTTGATTATAGGAGAAAACTTATGAAAAGACTCTTTTTTTTGACAAAAAAATTCACTTATAATAGTTGACAAGTGCTTAGTAACTTTAATAACAATATCCACTTTAATAAAATAGGTAGGCTCAACAAAATTTAAGAAGCACATCAATAAAGATCTCAAGAATTGCACCAACTAGAAAGAGCTCACCCTTAATGGTATAAATTCTCTTGGTGTAACAATTAAAGTGCCAATTACACCTTAGAAGAAAATTAAATAGAGCACTAGTTAACTCCAGTTGACTAACTACCTTCCACAACAATATCATATTTTAAGACCCTAATATGCTTAAATCACTCACTTATTGAGGTATACCCCTTTAATACTCATGGTGCCAAAAGATCAACTTTTGTATTTAATAGTTTCCTACTAGGGTTAGATGGGTATGAAGATGCAGTGGTTGAAGGTTTGGTTAGAGTAGGAGTTGGAGTTGAGGCTTATAAATGCCAAAAAAATGCCATTAAAGAAGAGCTGATATGGCTTAATAGGAGAAAATTCAGCAATTGAAAAGTCGTAGTTTGAAATACTTAGTATGATCTTAAATTTTCTCTAGAAGAACTAATGTTGGACCCCAAATTTTTTTTTTGGAAGTTAGAATTGACAGTGATTTATTTATGTGCAAAGAAAAGGAAAGTTCTTGAATTTGAAATGATTTATACAAGATTAAGGTAGTGATTGCAGTAAGTTGATGAAGAGTGAATAATTAATTTTGGTTTTTGATGATTCTGAGATTTTTGAGTAAACTTGTATGTTTAAGGGTATTATGAAATTTATGATGAATAAGTTGGTAGAAAATGAAGCTATATTTTTGTAAACAAAACTTTAGTTGCATTTTTGGAACAAAGTTATTGTTCATGTAGTTTCTTTGTAATTTGAATTTCCGAGACTTTAATGTATTGGGGCTAAAAATGCCTAATAAAGATTTGTACGAACTCATATGTTGATATCAAGGAAAAATATTCAAGTTGTGTTGTGTTTTGCCGATGCTTGTTCCAAAAGCTATTTTGCATTGGTTTTGTAAATGTTCATAAGGGTAGGTTTGTGTATGCTATACTTTGAGGCAAATTCTGAACTGATATGTATTGAATTGGATCAAGTAGCCTTCTTGAAAGTTGTAGAGGAATTTCATAGCTTTCCAACAATGTATAATGTGCTATTTTTGGATGTGGGAATTGCAAGATGGGAATTGTTGAAGTTGGGTGCAGGTGCTGTCAAAATGGCCAATTTCGAACAGAAACTTTGGGTGAAGTTTTGACCCTCATAGAGTTATAAATTGTTCTTAGGGTCTTCATAAAAGTTATAGATTGTCTTTTTATCTTTCCATTGATATAAAGTATGACATTTTTGGACAATGGAGTAGAAAGTTATGAGGTTTAGAAGTTCTGATGATGTTTAGGATGAGATTGTTGGACAGTCTTTTTGTCGTGGACTTTTGACCCTTTTAGAGATTGAGATTGTTTTTAAGTCCTACATGGAAGTTGTAGAGCTTTCATTTACCTTTCCATTGATACTAGGTTTGTAAAATTTGGATTTTTGGATCAAAAGATATGAAGGTGCGACGCGGCCGATTTTGTTTCACTTCCCCGATTTCGACCTCTTTCCACTCGTTTGGCCATAACTTTTTCGTTCAACCTTTGATTGACCTGATTTTTGAAGCGTTAGATTTCTAATACATTACTCTACCTCTCCAAAAAAACCTTAGAGCTTTTGGTATTAATTTGGAAAAGTTTGACGGAATCAAAGAGAGAGGATCGATTAAAAGAGTTGAGTTGGATATTTTTTCTGAACATGCTTCAGTATTTTGATGATATCTCAATTTTTAGAGATCCGAAAGAGTTGATTCTTATTTATAATTAAACTAGAGACATGGAGCTACAAGTTATCTGAAGGAATTAAATTTTAATTTAGTCCCTAAGAGTTTCAATTGCTGGAGTGAATTTGGGTATAGTGTATAGTCCCGGTTTAGTAACAGTCCCAAAGTGTTTGAGCCATAATTTTTGTTCTAGTTATCCAAATGAGATGATTCTTAATTTGTATTAAACTAGAGAGATAAGGCTACAAATTGTCTGATGAAATCAAGTTTTGATTCAGTCTTTCAGAATATTAATTTTCGGATGGAAGTTGAGTACAGAATATTGTTTCAGTATAAGAAATGTTTGGAAATGTTTGGGGTATAACTTTTGGACTATGGATCCAAATTGAATGATTTTGAGGTCATTAGAAAATTAAGACAATGAGGAACATTTCTCTAGAAGGAAGTGCAAACAAATTCCTTCAATTGCATGATTAGAAAAGGTCTTATTTTTTGAAGGAGTTAAGTATGATTTAAATGAATTTTGAAGTCTTAATAGAGTATTTTTGTGGAATTAATTAGCATGTTAATGAAAGTCATTGTTAATTTGAGTAAGATCATATGACATGGATTAAATTGAATTAAGTGGCTAGAGCATGTATGTATGAGGGCATTTTAGGAAGAACACTTAAGCATTAAGGTTATAAGGCTTTAAGGAGGGGCAAAGAGGCCATTGCTCATTCATTAATGGAAAACTTGTAAATAAAAGGTGGTTTGGCTTTCTAAGAAGGGGGAGAACGACATTAGAGGAGGGAAAGGAAAAAAGAACGAAAATTTTGAGAGAAAGAGTGAGAGTTCGAGTTTTGGAGAGAAGAAGAAGAAGAGTTAGGGTTTTCTTCATGTCTTGGATTTCAAGAAGGATTTTGGGTGGATTCAAGAAGGAAAAAGGTGGAAGAAGATGAGAGCTTCCATATGAGCCAAGAAACTCCTCATTTGGTGAAGGATCA
>JANZLX010000009.1:20681391-20707373 GCA_025531955.1 Erythroxylum orinocense
TCTACATGTATTAAATTCTTGTTATACATTATTAATCATTCGCAAATCCATGATGTACTCAACAAATTGATAAATTAATAAATAAAAAAATCAATATATAATATTAAATAGTTATTAATTAAATAAGATTTAATATTTTCCCAATTATTCATTATTCAATCAGAATAATAATTCTATTAAAATTCAATTTTAAAATCATATTCGAATTCAAATAAAATTTCAAATTTAATTTTAATAATTATCACTATTATTACTAATTTCGGATGGTTTATATAAAATTTAAAATTTATTAAAATCAACTTATTTTAATATATTTAAAAAATATATTTACAAACTAATCATCTGCGACGTTTAATTCCAAACGTCACAGATTCTCATGATTCAACGACGTCTAATAAACGTCGCACAAAGCCATACTGTTTCCTCGACGTTTAACTGAGTCGTCGCCCATTCCCTTCCGCTGGCCTAGGCTTCTTCGACGTTTTCTACAAAACGTCTTTAGAAACGTCACTAATAAATATCTTCGACGTTTTTTTAACATTTGCGACGTTTTTAAAACGTCGCAAAAGAGGTATTTGTCTTGTAGTGAAAATTGTATATGGGAGGGACATTCGTGAGATGGTTTGTAATGAGCACAGGTTTGTTCGTAAAACTATTTACTTTCTAGTCAATTGGGGTCATGATATGTTACTAAATACTATTCATGACTTGCTTGGATTAAGTGTTAATCTAAGTAGCTAACATAACCGAAAATTTAATAGGTCACACGAATAAGAGTAACTCGGAGGATTCATAAAATTATAATATTATACTAACATAAAATTACAGTTTACAATTACGGAATAATGTTCACAAACTCGTAAATTATTTATTGAGAATAAGTCGCCGTTCAAACCAAACAACAGTTGCATCAGACCAATTATAACAATTGCTAACATTGGCAGAAGAATTATACATTCCTAATTTAGTCTACCAAACAGTTACCATTTTGGGCTACTCATGCTTTCGTCAGTTAAAGAAAAAGTAACTAGTAAAGAGCATTCATTTCCTTCACTATCCAGGCCAAACCCAATTATAGTATGTACCAAACCTACCATGTACATTCCAAACTTCCAGAAGTGAACACGACTTCATTCGCAGGCAGCGTCTTCTCCGTTATTGGGACACTCTCCTTCGTTACCGAAGACGGCATCAAGCTCCGGTGACTTGAACAGCTGAACGTTCAGGACGTTAAACTTCTTTGCGCCGTTATCTTTCTCCGGGAGCACGACTTTCCGTTTCCTAGGCGCCGGAGGACACGTCATGAAGTCGGGAATTCTGTGCTCCTTTGACGTCGGCGTAGTACACTCCTCCGCGGACGTTCCTTCTTGAACGGGATTGACCGTTAAACGCGCTTCTTCTTGTTGCTCTTGCTCTTTAAGTTTATCTTGTAGAACGAGTCTTGAGAGCTTTTCGGACAATGTAGGGGAGTAGTCTTCTGGTTCTTCTTCTTCACGGTCACAGATCAGTTCCATTCTTACCTCAATCTAGTGTAACTTTCTAATCGGAGAAGTCAGACCGTTTTGGGTGTGCAGTGGAATAGACGAAGAAGAGTGGCGCGGTAGTGGCGAGTGGGGTCCCGAAGAGGGGATTTTATTTTATCTTTTCTAATTTTATGTTGGTTTTAATCGTGCGTGTGACGAGTATATTTTCACGGAGTTGCAGGCTTTTTATGCTTGGGCCTTTCAAATGGCTAGGTAACAAAGGTCCAAAATCTTTTAACACATTAAGAACATGATTTACAGGTTATTGTATTAATTCGGAGATTTATTCGGTATGCATCTAAAAGATAGTAGCTGTAGGTTACTCAGTTTTCAAAAAAAATTAGGTTTTATATATTTCTATTTTTATATATTTTTAATAAATGCAATTGATTGTTGTAAAAAATATTATATTGGGATTATAATATAACAAAATTCGATAAAAAGAGAGATTTCTTTAGAAGATTGTTTAATTATAAAAAAATCATGTTACCATTTATCTCCGCATGAAATTTCAATAGAATAATGGAAGATAACTAATTAATTAAGCAGCTTCAATTAGGGTATTTTTAAGAATTAATGTATACAATGACATGAGCCATAAAAATCTGTTAAAGAAATCTTCCATGACGTGAAGTGTGAAAGAATTATTAGTTTGATTAAGACTCCTTTAATTGCCCTACCAAAATCTCCAAGTAGGCAGAACAAATACATATCATTATGCCTCATCACATGCCTAATTATCGGCTAAATTTTGTATCCATGATGTAACTTGTCATGAAAGTGAGACTCTCATCCCACACTAGCTAGTTTACAAGCAACAAGTGATTATTCCAAGGCAAGTGGAGTATATCCATTATTCTAAACATTTCATCGTCTAACTAAAAAAAAAAATTGGGTAAAGCAAATCATCATTTTTAAACATATTCTCTTATTCTAAAATTATCTTCTAATATTAAAATACGTATCCTTTAATTTAGAATTTGTAAATTTAAAATTCAAATTAGAATATACAATAAAGCTTAAACTTAATTCATTTAAATATATTTTAATTCAAATTATCTTAATCTTATTAATTGAATTCCATCAAATGTTTAAAATTGACATATCAAAAGTACCTTTATTAGGCCACATAGTGGTTGTACTAATCATTGGAGGTATTGAGATAATGTGACGAAGATGAGGTAAGCATTATCAAACAACGAAAAGGACCACTCGAGATTGTTCTTTCCATATTGGAATGATTAAAGATAATAAGAGTTCATTAAAGGCTTAATTAGAGTACAAAAGACAAGTGCATGTGCTAATGTTGAATCTAATTGTTAAAATTAAAAAAGAAAATGTGGGATACATTAAGCTGCCTTGTCGAGTTGAATAGACCTTGATCCCTTCTCTTCAAGTGGAAGATGGGCTTTTGCTTAGTCTAGGAGGAAGGAACGTGAAGTGGTGCGAGTGGGACATAAGATGATATAGATGTGTTAATCTTGGTCCGTTAACATCAAGTTCCAAGCTCCTATCATTTCATCCTTGTCCAATAGCAACTAGGAAATTAATTATTAGCGAATTTACTGAGGACTAAGCACAATGTCTAATCCCATTATCCCTAAAGTATATATATGGTTGATATTTCTTGTCAATTGGGTGACATCCCTTTTCACAAAGAGATGAATGGATATATAAAACTTGAAAGTATGAGATTTTCTTATGTTCAATGACATCTCAAGTATAGTTAGCTTCTCCCAGATTTCGAACGACAAGTTGATTAGTTGTAGTATCTTCAAATTGCGTTATCTTTTTTGCTTTATGCAGTCACTAACGTCTCATCACCAAAACTCTTCGTATTCAAACTTAAGTTCATTCCTTCCTGAAACTTTTAGTCACGCGAGATGTTAGAAAGACAATATAATTAAGTCCACTAACGCTTGTATGCATGTACTATGAAAAAAGTATACTCTTATATCCTTCAAATCAAAATCTCGTTATAAATTGTTTGAATTTACAAGTGAAAATCCCGATAAAATGCGAAATTTAGAGAGATCCAATAACACGCAATCTTCCACCTATAAAGTCCGATGTAAAATATTTGGATTTGGCGTTAAAAAATCACAATATATTAAAAGGTTTGCTAGCTTATCAATGAAATTATACTATTTTAGGGAAAATGGGGCACCCATCTTTATGTTCTTATCAAAACATTTCCTTGATAAATTTGAAAGCCAACAAATCATTTAATCTCTTTAATTATGTCTCCATGGTTGACAAGATTAGTAATGTTATGTTTCATCATTTGTAAACTTTTTGATTTATTAAATGGGAAAAATTAAGATATTTTTTTCCTTCTTAATATTTAAAAGTTTCATATTTTACGACCCAAAATTGTCATGTTTTGAAAGAGACCACCACATTCAAAAATAGGGATTTGCTTGCCCTTACGTTCGGGAGTAATCATGTCAAGGTTGAAGAAGTCGATATCACAAAAACCTAATGAAATCCACACACTGTGGTTCGATGAAAGGAATTAGAAACCGACCCTCATATCATTGGGAGAGTTTAGAAGGATAGATAAGTAAAGAATGGGATTGCATCTCCACCATTTGTTTATCCCTTCCAAGATAAGAAGAAACAACAAAAGAAGTAGTCAAAACCATGAATTGGTGATGTTCGAGTGAGGCCAGTCGTGTGGACAGCGATGCAACAATAATTTGTTTTCATTTTCTGGTCCTTTAATTGGTAGAGAAAGTAAGAGATCACACAAGTGTCACCGTCTTGTTTGCCTACTTTGACGTCAACTGGATGATTGCATATCTCGACCAGACCCCATTATCGATACTAAAGGACCGTGCAGGTCATAATGCAATGAACTAGCGAATTCCCAGTATCTGTAACCAGCCTCATGTAATCCCCTTGTCCCAAGAAACTTAGAAAATAAATTTGGACCCCAGCAATCTCATGGACACACCCGTTACCAAAAAGAAAAGCAACTTGGAAAATGATCGTAGATAAGAATATTCGAATTTTTGTTATTTTATTTTATTTAAATTACATCCTCAATGATACAGCTGACTTAAGATCTAATTACCGTTTAAAGGCTGTGACAAATCAAATACAAATGCTATGAGAGCTTATTTGCACATATACATACGAAAATTGGTTGTCAGAACATAATAATTGTGTTGGGCGAATTCAACGGAGAGAGGATGTAGTCGGGCCGACCACCAATAAATCGCTGACAGCCAAGCGAGTGAAAGAGTTGATGTGGAGGTAGTACGGCGAAGATGTGACGTTGGATTTACAGTTGGCTGAGGTTAGTTGCTGGGTCCCACCCATGTCGACGCACCCGTGTTGGTTACGCGCTAGAGAAATTAATTTTTTAATTTTGAGGATTTGAATAAAAAAGGTTTATAAATAAAAGAACGGCTGATGCTTCATAGGGCAATCATTGGAACCGTTACGACTGATATCTTCATTGTTCACTTCATCGCACCAATTTGGTGGTTTGTGGGTCCTTCAGACACCGGACATCTTCCCCTCCGTTAGGCTTTTCTTACGTTGTAATTGGACAACCACAAGTACTGCATCTTTTGATATTGGAAATCTTCATCCTAGCTATATCATCTTTCTTAGAATTTGAATTATTATTTCTTTAAAATTGATATAAATATTTATTTATTCACTCACTTTTAAATTAAATTGCTTCAATCATTTTTACGAGCATGTTTTATTTTCTGAAAAATAAATAAACCCATATATGGGAGAAATTGAAACATATGATTTAATTATTGTTTTGCAAATTTAATGTCGGAGAAAGCGATGGCTTGCACATTTTGAAAGTAAAGTTGGAATAAAAAAAATGACTGCATGCATGGGAAGTTTCGAAAGGGAAAAGGTGAAAATGTTACCCAAATCGGCCAAACCAGTTGTGAACAGCTACTCAGAGATTTGTCCGAGCAACAGCTGACACATTTACTGGTTCATTGTATTAATATTAAAAAGTGATGCTCGTAAAGTCAGAGCAGAAATAAGTTGTAATATTCTATTGTTTACAGTTAACAGAAGGGAAAAAAAGGCTATGGTGGGCGATGCAGATGCTTGGCAAAGATCAGGCCAAATCATAAGACTAGCTAATTAAATGGAGGCAGACAGGTGCAAGAAGATTAGGACTGCCATGTGTAAGAAAGGGTTTGCCGACATTCACTGTTCTTAATGATGTCATTAAAATGCTCAACACAACTTTCTTTTTTCCCTCGATTTTCCTTCACCCCAAACCCAAACTGAACCGAGGAATAAAAAATTACATGTCAACCCACAAGGCTACTTGTTGGAAAGTAAACCATGGTGGTTGGTTACTTCATTGTGTTGGCTAGGGAGGAGGTAAAGTGAAAGGGTCGACGGTGGGACGGAGAATCTCTCGAGTTACGAAGCAGCACTGAGCTTTGCGCATAATTATGGGCTTTTCTTAACCTGTTGAGAATGAATGAAGTAGTGGATGGATGGTCCACAATTGTTGATGATCAATCAGGGGTTTTTTTTCATCTTGCATGAGGTGCTCAACGTCACCTCTCTCTCCCTCTCATCTTCATCAGGGTACCCCACCTACGGACGACTAGGATCAGGAGTCCCGCATCACAGCTTTTGCTTGATATTATGTTAATTGATGTACGTTTCGGATACCTTTGTATGGTTCTCCTGCAATTTTCCAACTTTATCTCTTCGTGATGATGCTTCTCGCCCGTTTTCATGTACTTGACATGAAGAATGTGACACATCCTTAGATATAACATGACTCGATTTATTAGGACCATAAGGTAACATATTCAAGTTACATAAACAACTTTTTTATAAAAATACAAAAAAAAACTGTGTATATTGTGAACTCTTTTCAGACTTCTGCGAAATGAAAAGTTTTGATGCACTGAATACATTGACTTTTTGACTTTATTATAGACTAAGATTGTAATTATCTATAATTACCACTATAATATTGTAATTATATGTGAATTATTATACTTTATTGTAATTGTATCATATTAATAATTAATTACATTTTAAACTTGATTTTAAGTTTCAGATCACCTTTAGTGAACAAACTTCACAGAATTTTTTTTTCGTGAAATTAGATTTTGAACTAATGTTTACTTTACTCAAACTAATATTCTCGTTTTGGTTTCGTCCATCCATACTTATAGCATGATCTCAATCTACAAGATAATATCTTGTCTAAGCCTTTATTTGGTTGGACTTATATCAGTAAAACTTTTGTTAGTAAAGCTTTTTGCTGTAGATTTTTCTGAGAAAAACTTTTCTAAAAAGTCAGTTAACTGTTTAGCTGTTATTTAAAAAAGAACATTTTTTAAAGAGTTTCATGCAATAGATTGTTTGACAATATAAAAATAAAAAGACTTTTAATTTTAACTATATTTTATTTTGTAATAAAAATTATTTATAGATATAAATGTTATTTAAAGTATATTAAGCAATATGCAAAGCACAATATATTAATTATTATATAATTTTAAATCACGTGAAACATAAATGAAAATATATCTAACTAAATCTTTTATATAGATTATAACATAAGTAAACTAATATCGAAAATAAATATTAAAACATATAAAAAGTCAAATAATATTATATAAATCTAAAATAAATATCCATGTTAAGTAAATAGTTAAATACATAATAAACGGGAAGATGAGTTTATGGGTATTGTAAGAATTATGTGTAAAACATAAGAATAAAAGAGACTAAAAATAAGTTCATTAATTGATCTGAAACATTTACTGAAAAAATATTTTTTTGAGAAGTTTCAAATTTGAGCTTCTTAAAAAGTTATATTTTGATTGTCAAAAAGTCATATCTATTAAAAATATTTTTTATTTTACAATTAAATACCTATTTTCTTTTAAAAAAACTTTTATGCTGAAAAAATGTACTTATTTATCTCCACAAAACTCATCCAACGGGCACTAAATCTAATCAATTTCATTATTTGGTTTATGTTCTTGAGAGTTCACACGTTTTCTTCAACCCTCTTCACGCTTGCAAATTAACCGAGCATGTCCCGACTACTTAAAGCAATTTTTTGCAAATGTACTGCTGCATCGGAACGCCCCCTCTTTGGATGGGAAACATACGAGATTTCTCAGCCTATAAGTCGTACTTCCCTTTTTGTCATCACATTTGAACCTTAACAGGGGCAAAATCATTGAGGGCATGGCCCTATGGGAGGATTGAATGGACAAATTTCACGTATTAACACAGTATATAGAGGCTCCACCAATAACTAGACCTTATCTAATGCCCCAATAGTTTTCCTCTTTCCACTGTGGGGATAAACATGGAGTAGGCAATTCTTTACTAAGGCTAGTTTCAGGGTGCTTGAGCTTGAAGTGTCTGTCAGCCTAAAATTCAAAGAGGATCCTGCAAAGTTCAACGCATTAGTGTAGGCATTGAACCTAGACAACAAAAGGCTAGCTTAGTTCGACCTTAACTATGGTCGGAGCTTATCCATCGTCATTCATGCCAACTATTGTAGGCCAATAATTTTCTCCGTACATTCAAAGTTGGGACCTAGACAATTGCCAAATGAAACTTCCAGGAACTTCATAACTTTCGTTGGAATGTCTATGAAAAGCGACTTCAGCTGTTGACTTGAGTTGCATACGAAGGGAATGACTATTTGCTTCAATCCTTTGACAATGATTCCGCAAATCATAGGATTGGATCAACTTTGGTTCGGTTTAAAATCCTAGAAAAACTCAAAGCCTATGAGAGAATCAAGTGACAGAATCAAGCCTCATACCCAGTTCTCTGGAAAAAAAATTCTCGTTGAGTTAATGAGAGAATCAAGTGACAGAATCCTCCCAACTACCATGGAGTAGTAAAGGGGGATGGACTTGGAGTAAGTTGAAACCCTAGAACACCGTGTTCTTACATATTTTTAGAAACGCGTTTTCGGACACTTTGAACTCACTCTTCCAATCATCCATTTTGCGCAAACAAAGAATCTGCAACCAAGATCAAAGCAGTCACTTCTGGTAGCCACCATTCCACAGGCTATAGTTACAACTTGACATCATAAAATTATGACCGGATGCAAGGTAAACTGTAACCTCATCATCATTATCCCCTTCCTTTCGCCCTACTCTTTTTATTAGTTTATAATTAATCTTCTTATTAGAAGGAGGGTTTGTAGAATCTCCTAGACGATTAAAGATAATTAAGACGATAATGGAGGCATTAAGATATTAATTAAAAATGTTTAAAACGATGAAGACAATGGTTGACTGCGAGGGAACAGCTCATGTGCTTGCATATGATAAGCTCACGAGTACATGATGAGAAAGGGAGATTGAAGTATCTTTTCTCGAGTTGTAATTCGATATATTATTCTGATCTTGTTGGATGTGCGAACGGTGGCATTGGTAAGGTCAAGAAAAGACCAAATAATGGTGTTATAACAAGACAAACCCTAATTCGAAATGGAAAGACTTTGGCTCAAAGGACTTTGTTATTCATTTCTCCTTCTTAAACTGGTTATTTTTTAAAGAGAGTTGAAGATGCTCTTTGATGGGTATCAATTGTCTGTTTATACCAAGCAGACCATTCATGGAATATTTGCCTTTTCCACGAACCATACATGCAACTACATAATGGATATTTGTTTCCCTTTGGCTTTCTTAGTTTATCTTCTTCATTATACTTAGAGAATAATCAAACAAGCCCGATCATCAGGGAATCTCTCCTTGCTTTACTGTTAACAAAGTATATTGATTTTATGAGGTTTTAATATAACTTGTCCTCCCATTTCACAACATTTGTATATTTTGTCTCCACCTGTTACGCGACTTGGCTGATTCCACGTTATTTATGTGTAGGAAGTAACTTTTAATATTGATAGAATCGTAAATTTTCAAATGTACATAATAATTCATCCCTAAATCATTAGTGTTAGTGAATATATAAAACCAATTAAGTTGGCTTCACACAACATCTTAAGCTATTGTGGTGAAACGGTCACTTAACATGATATCAGAGCCTTTGTGACCAAGTGGTCGTGAGTTCAAATCCTACCACTCACCTATTATTTAGCACAAGATAGAGTGGGCCTGTGCAAGTTTCAAGCCCAAAGAGCTTTCACTTAAGGGAGTGTGTTAGTGAATATATAAAACCAATTAAGTCGGCTTCACACAACAGCTTAAGCTATTGTAGTGAAACGGTCACTTAACAATTAGGAACTCAACATAATTAAATAAAATATTCAATTCAATTAGTACTTATAAATTTTAATACGTTTTCATTTTCGATTAATTATAAACTTAGGTCTCTTTTATTATAAAATTAACTAACTTTGGGTTGGTGGGTAAGAATTAAATTACTGTCTACGATTGATAAGCTATATAATTTTAACGAGTAATTACTAATTGAAGCAATCTGATTTAGTTTTAATCTCTCAATTAAAAAAGGTTTTCTCAAACATGATTAGATCATTATTCCATTAACGGTTACATTTTATATGATCTCATACAGTTGACATAACACAGGAAGCCATCAACCTATATAAATTTCTAAACATGAAATATGTACTTGATATAATTATAGTTCTGTCGGTGGGAAGAAGATATATATATATAATCAATAGTATAGAACTCTACGTATGATCAGAGAGGTCCCACATTTTGTGATTTATTTATTAGCGTCTAAAGATTACAAGTTCATATACAATAACTTAATATTTTATTTATGGCGTAGGTTACTCTGAAAATTGAATAAAGAATTAATTTTAGAAAAACTAAGCTAATAAAAAGGATGCTTAATTTTTATTAGCAACACTATTATTGTAATTTTATGATTTATTCACAAAATTTTTTACATGTCAAGAATTTTATAGGTTTTCATTATGGAAAATAGATATTACTTATTTTTTCATGAAAAGAGTATTTAGCAATGATTAAAAAACTCAAATGGTTTGGTTAGTTTAATTGTAAAAATTTTTAATTACACCATTCAACTTTTTAGTTTATTTTTTAACTTTTCGATTCGGTTTATTTTAATAAATTTTGTTATTAAAAGCTAATCAATATATTAATTAATCAGTCAATTTTATAAATCAATAAGCTCTGATAAATAAAAAAAATCAATTAATTTTTATTTAATAATCTTTATTTTCATCTTTCAATCATAATTTAAATTATTTAATATTTAACTAATTTTATAACAATATAATACTGATTTAATCTTTTTATTTTACTTTTTAGCTTATTTTTAAATCATTAGTATTTAGGGCTAAAAATATGCATGACGGGGGTATTAGTGGGAAGTGATGTGTAAAAGGAAAGGAGAGGGGATAATATGTATTAGGCGTAAACAATGAGCTTTATGTAAAAATACGATAAAAAGACAAATAAGTCCTTCAATCATCGAAAATGTCCCTCTCCCTATAATTTCAGACACTCGGGCCCCTTGAAGATGGCGTAGAGATCTGTTTCAAGCACATGCATCTGTTTTGTAGCGTAGTGGGCCCACCCCACCCAATACTGTATCCTTTTGCTTTCATCGCAACATTGACCTCATCACTTCTTCTACACCGTCTGATCGTCTTATCTAACCATTTGCATTTGCTCATTCGATCTTTCATCATCAGATCGTGCCGTTGTCATTATCCACTGTAACACTTTCATCGTGTTACATGTAAAATATAAATTCTAAAGATGAAAAATACACTTTCCTTGTGTTGTAATTTTTTAAAATTAAAATTCGAAATTTATTAAAAAAAGTTCAACTATTGACATAATTGATTCATTTTAACATGATTAAATATTTTAATCTCTAATTTAATCTAAATTATTTTATTTGTATACATATTTTTTATTTAAAACTTACATTTAACAAACGAACTGATAACATTAGTTCTGTATTCATTTCCCAATATTAATTCTTTTAACAGAAGTTTTATAAAAATTTGATTATTTTAAATTTAATAAATATTAAACCATAAGAGAGGTCACGACTTTAATCCAAATAAATAATAAGCCTTCAAAAATCTCATTTGAAGTTTTCATTTATGGTATTTTATTATAGGATGATAATAAGTAACCTTGTACATATTAATTTCAAACACTTATGTAAATTAATAATAAATATTTTATTTTCAACTGTTTTATTATAAGATGAGGGTTAAAGAATTAGTTGATAGAACAAAGTATAAGAATATTAAAATTTACCTAACCAAAATATACACATCTTTGTCAATTTGATTTTTTACTGAACATATTGAATTGAATTTTTGGAGTTTCTCTTTGTAAAATTTTAACTATTAAAAGACTATATTTAAAAAATATTAATCCAAAAAACTACCAATTAAAAGAATTGAATGAAATCAAAAGCATTATAAGATGGTGGAAACAGCTAGCTAGGTTTCCAAAAGAAGCCCCAAGGAGTAGTTGAGTTAGTAGAATAGGAAGGATGGGGTCAAAAAGTTTCGTGTTCGAACCCTCTTACTTACGTTTTTTCGATAAAGCCTATCGTATAAGGTTTGCTTAATGCGGAGTACTTAATGACGTAATTTGCAGACTATTGCGTTAATCCGAATGTTTATCCAGTACACATCTAAAAAATAACGACTACGGGTTTCATAACTTCTATTTATAAAAAAAAAAAAGAAATTTTCAAAAGAAACTCTTCTTAATTAAACAATAATTAGTAGGGAAGTGGTCCATAGAAACCTTAAAGAAATTGGTTTCCATCTGTGCTTTATACCGTACTTAAGCCTATTTTACTACCCAATCCATTTTCATATTATGTTCTATAGAATTATACGAACTATCATGCCGCTGCAACGTTCCCCAACCCATCGTTGAGAAAAAAAAAACAAATATAATCTCAATACAGAATCACAAATTTTAATCACGGACCATTAAATATTAGTTTTCTTGTCCGAATAACGACTCCTCTACCGACTTTAGACTATAAATGATTAAATGATTTGGGTTAATTATTATTATTTCATAAGGTTATAATTTTGATTAAAAAGAGTTCCATCGTCACCGAGGACGTGATCCTCTGTACCCTTACTCTGTACCTACTCTGTGTTCATTGCATCTGAGCCATCTATTTTTATAGGTCCCACATAAATAGATGATTCAGATACACTAAGTATAGAGTTGGTACAAAATAAAGGGTACAGAGGATTTGAGGGTTCATCACCGAGTCTTTACATATTTAGGAATATGTAATTTTGAATATTTCAACGGTAACAACAATGATATCCTTACACATGGTATACGAGAAGGTTCAGTAATACATAGCTTTGTCCTTAACGGTAGAGAGATTGTTCGAAATTACCAAATAAATTACCAAATCATTTAATCATTTATAGTCAGTTTTATGAAGTGCCTTGTAAGTCTAATAATTATTTGTATTATTATTAGACGAAAGATTAAAAAAAGAAAATTCAAACTTAAAACAAAAGATGGGTTTTTTTGTAATTTGACAAATGTACAATATACAATTTTTTTAGTAATATTTAGTATAAAAATTGTTTTTGAAATAAATAAAAGCTAGATCTTTTTTTTTGTTGCCTACGAGACGTTCTAGGCTGGTATTAATTATAGGAAGACACCTTTAAGTTATTCGCATACATACTAATTCTCGCTTGAGTCAAGTAGGTCCTTTACGGGAGGTAAAACTCTGACTCTAAATTTTAAGCGGTTGTATATATGAGAAAGTTCGAACTCATAATCTCACTCAAACTAGAAGAACCTCTTACCAATTTACCAGCGTCTTTGGGTTTCAAAAAGCTAGATCTTTAACTGTAACTAAACTAAACTTATGTGTCCATTTACGCGGAGTGCAGGGTGATGTGGATGGTAAAGAAGAACAGAAATGTATCTAAACATGGAATTATCTTGAGCGAAGAGAAGAATTCTAAGTTGGTAGTGTGATAAGACTACGACTAAGTGGTCACCTTCAATATAATTAATTTTACAGGTGGATTAGCATCCGTTTTGGACATTTTCGTATCAGTTGAGTGGACAAGGAATCAATAGACGTAATTTCACAAGAAGCTGAAAAGAGAAAAAAATAGAGAACCGTTATTTCTGAAGTGGAAAAACACGGCTGGTTATGGTAATTCGCAAGAGCAAGTGGAGTTTATCAGAATTGGGAACACATCATTATTTTGTAGAGAATATGACCAAATCGATTTAATTCTTTCCACGTAATGATGAAACTTTTGCAAGTGATCATAGCTTGGAAGGAATTGGCCAAAACTGTCCCAAAGTAAATTAGATTTATCACAATTTATGAAATTAAGATGCTCCTTTCAATCATGAAATGGAAGTTGGAGCTAAAAAACACAGGGTTAAGAAGAAAGGTATGGCTTAAACATCGACTGTGTACTGAAAATTACCCCTCAGGCTCAGGCCACATAAATTCTGTGCCCTTGCCCTTTGACGAGATGTAAGCAACTCTGTCTGTGGAGAAAATTAAAAACATAAGCTTTATTCATAATGAAAGAGGAGAGAAAACAGAGTGAATTTTCACACCTTGTGACTGTGACTTAGCTCCCTTGGAGCTTAACTCCTATATTAATTCAACGCCCTTTCTCAGCTGATGCTTCATTTGTCAGCCTTTTTTTCAACTCTCTCTCTCTCTCTCTCTCTTCCAGTTTCTGCTTAGATATTCTCACCAAAACAAATCCATTGAAAACAAAAATCTGTTTCCAGAGCTACCTGTTCTAGTTGCTGAAACTTGGTCTAGGAATCAGCGAAAAGTTTGCTGCTTTGGGAAAGCTGTCTCTTCATCCCTCATTGCGGGTGGGTTTTGCTTGAAATGGGGAGGCACTCTTGCTGCTACAAGCAGAAGCTCAGGAAAGGACTGTGGTCGCCAGAGGAAGATGAGAAACTTTTGAGGCATATTACCAAGTATGGTCATGGTTGTTGGAGCTCTGTCCCCAAACAAGCCGGTAATTTAGACCTTATTTTTTGCTTTTCTTGATAATGTTATGTAGGAAAGAGGAAAACGGGAACTTATATTCATGGGATTGTTTGCATGTTGCAGGTTTGCAGAGGTGTGGAAAGAGCTGTAGATTAAGGTGGATTAACTACCTGAGGCCTGATTTGAAGAGAGGTTCATTCTCACATGAGGAGGAGAACCTCATCGTTGAGCTTCATGCTGTACTAGGAAACAGGTACTATTACTTCTCCTCTTTCAAAACAATTGGTTCTTATTTGTGAATTCTCTTTCTTCATTATCATTTAAGAAAATTTGTTTCTTTCTACATGATTACTTAGGTGGTCTCAAATTGCGGCACAATTGCCTGGAAGGACAGACAATGAGATAAAGAATTTGTGGAATTCTTGCTTGAAGAAGAAACTTAGGCAGAGAGGCATCGACCCTGTTACTCACAAACCACTTTCAGAGGTTGAAAGCGTAGACGACAAGAAGCAACCTGCTAAAGAGAAACTCTCTGCTTCAAGTGAACTGAACCTCCTCAAAGCCGATAGTTCTAAGCAAGGAGATAGCAGACAATCTTCAATTTCTCCGCAGGGTTATCGATTGCATGAGGAATGTTCTCCGAGCTCCAAAACCTTAAGTACTGGTAACAGTAACACTATCAACAGAAGTAGCAACAACAGTTTGATGGCACCAACAAGCAACAAGGAGGTGTTTTTGGACAGGTTCGGTACTTCCAACCATGAAACTACTACAACCAATTGCCGACCTTCGGATTTCATGGGACAGTTCCCTCTTCAGCAATTGTCAAATGCTAGGCTCACAACAAATTCAATCCCTTCTCTCTGGTTCCCACAAACCAGCAAGAGTTTTGACATGAATTCTGATTTCTCTTCCAGTGCAATGCCTGCCATTCTTCCCTCAACAACAAGTGCATTTCTTTCTACTTCTATGGCCTACAAGCCTTCTGTTAACCCTGCAGTCCCATCATTTGCAACCAGCAGTTCTCGGTTCTGGGAAGCTCCAGCCAACAATGGTAATGGCAGTAGTGGAAGTAGTGGAAGTGGAGAAATGCAAAGCAGCAACAGCTTCTTTGAAAATACCATCTTTTCCTGGGGATTGGGGGATTGCAACTCAACAGATAAAGAGGGTCAAAACCATCTAATAGAAGGCCAACAGGAGGACATCAAATGGCCCGAATGCCTTCAAAATCAATTGCTAATGGCTGCTGCTTTACACGATCAAAATCCTCAATCTTTAGACAATGAGATGAAATCAGAGACACATTTTCTGACAGGAAATTCAAGTGGTCTGTGGCCTCATAACCAGCAGCAACAAGAGCATATGCAAAATTCTGGTATGGCTCAAAAGGACATTCAGAGACTCACAGCAGCCTACGGACATATTTAGTTTCGAAAAAGGTGCCGCTCCAATTACGAAAAGAAACTAAAGAGGCTTGAACAAATGCTCTTTTCTTCAATTACAGGTGTGTGCCACAGATTTTTCTTCTCTTGTATATAGGTCTGATACAAACCTCATTTCTCCAATTCTCTCTGGTTTTCCAATATAAATTGTGAGGGGACTATCCTTCTTGTCGGTTTTCAACTCCTGGGTTTGGGGTAGAATTGCAGAATAAGGCGTGTTTCAATCCGTGTCTTCTTTTACCTCATGGATATGCATTAGTTACTGTCATAAACAAATCCACTGAAAAAGAAACATATCTTGTTAGATTTAATCAGGAAGATTGTTTGGCGAGCAAGTGGTCTTTCACATCTTACATGGAGCTCCAACAGCTTATCCAAATATCTCAGTTACAGCATAGAAAACTGAAAGAAATTAATGTGAAAGCCTCAAAGATTAAACCTTTTTATTCTCCTACTAAAGGTTTCGCCAATTTTTGCTATCCAAAAGACGAGAGATGATTAATAATCACTTTCGCAACAGCTTTACGACTTTCTTTTCATTTCCTTTGATTTTTCAAGAAATTAGTAATTATCTGGCTGTCTTATCTTAAGACATCTTCTAAAACATCCTCAATAAGTTTGCTTTACTTGAGTTGCAAGACTCCTGGAGCTATCCAACTCCGCATCTCTCAATGGTGGCTCACGCGCCATAACTTAAAATACACGCGCTAGGATGCCTGTGCATATGTGCAAATGCACAAGGCAAGACGACGAGAGAGTTCATGTTGAAGGCAGGAAAAGGGTACCCACAATTGAACTGAGAGTTGCTAACTTTCTGGTCCGTACAAAGAGATTGTGACCCCTGATCTAATAAGGGCTATGTGAAAGGTTACGTCTTGTAGTTCCTTTGAGACAGTACATTATCCTAAGAAGCACTCTCATAAAGCAGGCAGGAATCTTCCGATTCAAGTAAAAGAATAGATCAATTCAGTCAATTTTATGGTGAAAATGCAAAGAAGTTGTAGAAATAGTTAATCAAGTGATTTTCATCTGCTTGTCACCATCTGACAGAGCGCTGCAGACTGTAGTTCTGCAAATATCCCCCCTTCCGAGAGCTGTAAGAGGACCGAACATTTAATTTACCCTTTTGGCGATCTTGCTCACAAGTTTACGATTTGCTCGGAACTAGTTGGGAAAATTGAATAGAAGATTAAGGGAACTGTATCTTTTTTTTTTCACTTTTTTTTTTGTCTTTTCGTTTATGCTCTCTTCTTGGGCGGAGAAAGATCACAACTTTTCATACTTTCTATTATGAACATTATATTGTTGATGTAATCATAGATTTATTCATATAACATTCTATTATAAATACAAATTAATCGTTATTATCACTTAATTATAAATCAAAATCATTATCATCTTCTTTTTCTAAATAATTAGAATAAAACTCAGGTTCCTCTTCAGATTTCTTGCCCTCCTCATCTTCTTCGGATAAAATTCTAACATATTTATTATTTGGATCGTTCAAAGGTTCATTCTCTTCATATGTTACACATGCGTTTATTTCATAAACATCTTTCTGAAACGCTTCACTTTTATTTCTCTTATTTTCTCCCTTTTCATGTAATTCAAAAACACCTTTAGGTTTTACTTTGCAAGCGGTCAACCAATCTGACTTACCTCATCGTAAGATGGGAAAATGGACATAATACACCTGGATCGCTTGCATCACCAACACAAAAGGTTCAAATTGTCTAAATCTTCTTTGCTGGTTGATTTCAACTAGATTTTATCGACTGTGCACTTTTGCTCCAACATTAGGAGTTGGATCAAACTAGTCACACTTAAATATAACACTCTGTTTTATTGCCAATTAAGGGTACTCAATTTTAAGTATCTCAATAATTTTACCATTGTAATCTATCATTTCTCCCTATATGTCCCCAATATTTACTGTTGTCATACTATGACCATGATATTTTGCATGAAATTTGTATCCATTAACAAAATACACCAGATAAGATTTAATAGTTTGCAAAGGTCTTTTCACAAGATCACATATGAACATATTCTCTATTAGATTTTCTGAAGCCTACATCAATTTTTTTTTCATTTTGAATAGTAAAATGCCATTTAAACACTTTGATCTGATAATTCAACCATTTCAATTATTGCAATTCTGCGATTACTTACATATTTCTCGAACCATTGAAAAAAGTATTTTTGAACTTCTTTATTGATTGATATCATTCTTTGTTGTCTTGGGCATTAGATTGTGTAACCATTCCTCATATAATCTAAAAGCATTATTATGTAATTGCTTTGTGAACAACACTAACTTCAAAAACTTAAATAATCAATTTCAAAATCAACTTAAGCTTACTGCACGAAAGGTTGTACCTTTTGATAATTCAATAAAATGTAACCATGGACAACCTCTACTTCTTCTTTTGTTAACATTCTTCTTGTTGAACGTTTGTATGTGTCTTAGATATGTGAAAATGAATAAGTTACCATTAATATCACGCGCTTTGCCCCCATCGTCATTATAAAGAACTTTTCTTTCTCTTGTTTGCACATGTGACTCAAAATAATGTTAATAAAATGCACTTGCTTCCTCCACTAAATAAGCGTTACATATTGAAATTTCAACTCTATCCTTGTTTTTTACAATTTTCTTCGAGTGATGTAAAAATCTACATTACAAATAGGGTTATTACAATTTTGTGATCAAAATATACTATAATTTTTATTTAAATATTAACTATAATTACCTCGCAAAAGAATGCATCCATCGATATTAAACTGGGACAGAAAGTTGGCTTCATGTGCTAAATTTATGGGTAGATGCTCTATACAGTCAAAGAAGCTTGGAGGATAATTGGAATTTTTTTTCTAGTTTTTCCATTTCAGCTAACATTATTTCTTTTGAAAAACAAATTTAATTATGTTATAGCTTCCAAAACCTTATTTGATAACCACTCCCGAAATGCAATTGGAATTAGTCTTCGCATAAACACATGATAATTATGGTGTTTCATCCTATACTTCCTTATATCCACACACTTTGCCAATTTTGAAACATATCCATCGGGACTTTTCAACCATTCACATAAAATCTTCTTTTGTTTTTTTATCCGAAGTGTAACATGTTTTTGGATGTTTACCGATGCGAAGATCTTTATCTAACTATTTCCTTATACAAAAAAAGTTTCAAATCAGTTTGTGATTTTGCATTGTTTTTTGTTCTTCCTTCAATGTTTATTATGGTGTTGAACAAATTGTCAAAATTATATTTTTTCAATAACTATCACATCTAGATTATGACGTATCAAATTAGTTTTCCAATATGACAAATCCTAAATGATACTTTGTTTCTCCAACCAAAGTTTTTACTAATGTTAATATTAACTTCTTCACCTTCAATTTCTGTAACTTTCAGCAACCCTAATTCATTAATCTCTTACAATATCTCTTCACCAGCTTTGTGAGGAGGAGGAGGTGTTTGTACCATCCTACTTTTAATAAACTTTAGTTTATTGCATCTAAATGGATGATTTAAAGAAAGAAATTTCTTGTGGTTGTCAAATCAAGATATTTTAACCTAGTTAAGAAGATAAAATGTATCAGTATCATTACCATAATAAGGACAAGCTAATTTCTCTATTGTGCTCTATCTAGACAACATAGCATACGTAAGAAAATAACTAATAATCTACATCAAAGTTGTTCTAAAAAAAATTTTGTTTAAAAGACATATCATATGTCTCCACACCAAATTCTCAAAGATGATGCAATTCAAATACCAATGGTTGTAAAAATACATCAATTTTATGTTTTAGATTTGTAGGCCCTAACATGATCATCGTGAAGAACATATATACTTCATTCATACACATCTATGAAGGCAAATTATCAAGAGTAATTATGATTAGCCGTGATGAATATTGTTGGCCGGATTGACCAAAAGGTTAGAATCTATCTGTATACAATCCCAACCTAACATTTTGACTTTTAGCTACAAACTTAAAAAGAGTGTTATTGAAATATTTCCATGCTAATGCATTTGATGGATGACTCATTATTCCATCTTCTTGGCTATGTTTACTATGTCATCTTATGTGAGATGTCGTAATATCAAAGGCATATAGTCTTTAAAGTCTCAAAGTTAGCGGGAAATAATATATTCGCTTCTAGGTTACTAATTTTTGTTTCAAGAATGCTTTCTAGGTTTGAACCTAGATTGATCACAAATTTGCACTCTTGTAATTCCACATCATCTCCCTAAAACAACATACATCTCAATTTTCAACAATGAGTTTTTTCAGTTGACAAACTAAGACCCCTAATAAGTTACTTCATATTGTAGAAAGTATCAACCATTGTATGATCAGGAAGCAATGATTCATTATACCAAGCAAGAATTTTATGTTCAATCAGAAATATGCCCTTCAGATTTTATATTTAATATTCAAGCAATTGAAGATAATTGAGTTATGGTCTCACAATTTGGCCATAATTCTTGGTCAATTGATTTTAGTAAGTCAAAAAACTCTTTGGCTTATGGGTTTGGTTCTTTTTCAAGATTGTCTATATTTGCTTCGAAGGTATAATAGGCTGTATCATAAACCATTTAGGTGTAAGGATTTTTAGTTGCACCGACATTATTTGTTATAAATCCAGTCCCTCCTTCAAACCCATCCACATTTATTGACGAGTTTACTTTATTAGCCTTTGAGGAAAAATGAATGACTACCTATGTTGTGTCTACTCAAAATAATTTGGAACAAACTCTTTTCTTAACAAATAGAGATTCACATCATCAATAGGAAGAAAACGAGTATGTTTGTAATTTTTACATGGATATTTGATCTTTGGACCATCCATAAATGCAAGTTGAGAACGTACACAGTGAATAAAAGCTTCAACTCCTTAATAAACTCAAGATTAATGAAACCATCGAGTGTTAATCACCTATACATTTAAGATCTATCAACATTACTCATTTCTACAAAACTGTTATTTAAAAAAGTGATTTCATAGTTAGATATAATAATCATTATATTAGTATCCATATTAATCTTATAGAATATTTAATCTTTGCTTTACATATCATTATATTCTTCATTTCCTGTTTTTACAAGTATCTGACCATTTCCCCTCCAAATTGAAACTAAAACATCCCACTATATGATTTCAAAATTAGAAAACTCAATCACAACCAATTCAACCTTAGTGATTTGGCAATCACCACATTTTAAGTCATAAGAACCTTACTACTTTATAAAAGAATTTGTGAGGAAAGATAAACCTCATGGCAGCTGCATCACGGGTTTCCAGCCTATATACCATCTTAGGAGTTTATTACGCAAAGAATTTCCATGTCAATTATGTGAATTTCTTATGTTAATACTAAGTTTGAATTAATCACAATAAATTTCAAGTTTTTTTTTTGTTTCAATTAATCACTTACAAGTTCATTTCCAAAGTTTGATTTTAAACAAAAACTATGGTGCATAGCATTGCTTACACCTGTGAATCGAGAAAGTAAGTTCTCGCTGTGACTCTTAAGCTTGTGGAATTTTTCACAGATAAGCCTCATGGGAGCAGCATCACGGGTTTCCAACTTACATACCATCCTAGGAGTTTATTATGCAAAGAATTGTCATGTCAATTATGTGAATTTCTTATGTTAATACTAAGTTTGAATTAAGCACGTTGAAGTTTAAGTGTTCATGTTTCAATTAATCACTTACAAGTTCATTTCCAAGGTTTGACTTTAAACAAAAATTATGGCAAGTTCATTTCCAAAGTTTGACTTTAAACAAAAGCTATGGTGCGTAGCATTGCTTACGCCTGTGAATCGAGAAAGCAAGTTCTCGCTGTGGCTCCTAAGCTCATAGAATTTTTCACAGATAAGCCTCATGAGAGTTACATCACGGGTTTCCAACTTTATACCATCCTATGAGTTTATTATGCAAAGAATTATCAAGTCAATTACGTGAATTGCTTATGTTAATACTAAGTTTGAATTAATCACATTGAAGTTCAAGTCTTTATGTTTCAATCAATTACCTACAAGTTCATTTCCAAGGTTTGATTTTAAACAAGCACTATGGTATGTGGCATTGTTTACACATATGAATCGAGAAAGAAGTTCTTGCTGTAACTCTTAGACTCGTGGAAATTTTCACCAATAAGCCTCATGGGAGTTGTATCACAGGTTTCTAGCCTATATACCATCTTAGGAGTTTATTATGTAAAGAATTGTCATGCCAATTATGTGAATTTCTTATGTTAACACTAAGTTTGAATTAGTCACATCGAAGTTCAAATCTTTATGTTTCAATTAATCACCTACAAGTTTATTTCTAAAGTTTGATTTTAAGCAAGCACCATGATTTTAAACACTAGCCTAAAAACTCATCAATCATTGTTAGAGGTAAAATTTGAAAGAACAAAAAAAAACGATCATATTGTAGACATTACTTAGTTGAATGACTTACTTTAATATACGGACAATCGCAAACTACAAAGAAGACGAATGTGGTTGAACAATTATTGACGCTCTACAACACAGAATATGGTCTACAAGAATGATAATAAACAATTACCTATTATTGTTTTCATATCCTACAATTTATAATATTGCTTAAGCAATTGAAGCCTCGACCTCTGCTTAAAAAAGAACAATTAACCTTAATTTCATCATAACCTTTTTTCGCAATATCATATATGGACAAAGACAACATTTATTTTTTCAAGATCTTAACCATTATTATGCAAAAAACATTATTATGCAAAACCATTATTATGGAAAAAAATTATTACAACCTCCTTCTCATTCATATAGGCCTTTTTCTCATTAAAATGGTATGAAACAAACTCACAATTATTATAGGTCTCTTTACAAGCATAAAAGCATGATACTTGCTCTCATTTAATAAAATCATTATGAGAAACAAAAAAGCATTGCATTTTCTCTAAATCACTATAAGTCATATTTTCATGAAAAGAGTGTATCATATGCTAATCATTTATTAGGTTGTACTGTCACACAATGAGAACTCCAAGGACCAAGTTTGTGTGGGTACCTAGAATTGAGTTTTTTAATCTAATAGGACCAATTATCGACACTCCTCAACACAAAACATGACCTGCAAGACAGACAATAAACAATTAGCTAGTTTTTGATAATTTTTAAATTTAGCATAGGTACAGATAAACATGAAGTAGCATAAGTAGCCAAAATGAAAAATGTCCAGGACATAAGCTGTAACAAGTCCTTGATAGGCACTCAATTTTTTTTTTAGCTTGGAGTTGGATTGCTCACTTTGACCTATTTATGTTCCTATTGAGCAAATATAAGAACTATGATTCTTTGATGATGTATAGAGAAACTAAATTACATGTTAATGATAAAAAGAATGTTGTAGTGGAATTTCTCCTATTACCTCTTGATTCGTTAAGCTAATTGAAAAAAGAAGATACCATTAATAACTTTTGCAAAATTTATTTCCCCACTAGTTCGAATCAAAACTTTTAAGTGATATTTAAAGTTGTTAATTTAATTATTTTAACTTCTTTCTTTTAGTAAAGTCCTTAATGTATGACATTTGTTCCTATCGTTACCTTTTTTGGTGAGTGATATAAATAATATATTGGAAATAAAAGAGATAAGAATGTATGAACTAGCCAAAATAAGAGCCATATCTAATCTAACCAAGTCCTATAGACAATTAGATATTCTAGCCATACAAAATGGTAATAATATTAAAACAAGTTCTCTAATAGAAAAACCAAAAGTAAATAAAAGGTCTAGAGTCTCATAGTTTGTTAAAATTAATTGCCATCAAGAATGAAGATGTAGTTATATAGGTTTTAGTTATATGCTTGGCTTTAGTTAAGAACTCTTTTTCTTATCTATTTAGTTTCTATTATCCATTGAACTATTTTGTGTAAGAGTTCTTGCAAATTCTTGTTTTGTTTATTAGAATTCATGTTAGTTCTTTCTTTCCATATGTAATAAACAAAATAGCTACTTCCTATTAGTATAAGATATAATCCAAAATGGAGAGCTTGGCCAAGGACATATCTAGTGAATATTGAAAATGAGTAGCATAGATGTCCACGTTGATTGAAGAAAAGAATAGTTAAAAAGGAGGTGGTTAAGGCTTTCACATGGTTAAGGAATAAAAAGTAACTAGTAGGAGGTAAAGTCATAAATGAAAGTTTATCCATTATTCTCAATTTCTATTTAAATGCTAGCCACAAAATTAAGCTAGCTTTTACAACTAAACAAGACTTAGGTCAAAGAGAGGTTTAAACTAGAGCCCTCAAGTGCTTTAGTTTAGTTTTCTTAAGAGGGAGTATGACGCATTGCTAACACAAATGATTATCTTTAATGAGGCCCTCAGGTGCTTTCAATTGATTTTACTTATTTTAATAAAATATTAATGATATTTAAATTATTAAAATATATTCTATAATGCTAGAAGTTTAACTTTTTATTATTCATTTATGAAATTATTTTAATATAAATTGTTATAAATTATTAGGTACATGATTAATTTAAAGGTCATTCCAAATATTCTATTTTTAACCCCAACATCCACCTTTAAGCGTTTCATTTTTATTTCAAGTCCTATGATACAACTTCAAACATTTTCTCCATTTTAAAGCCTTAATATTTATTCTAGGGATTCCATTTCATTTTAGTTTAGTTTTAAGCCCTAAGAACTACGTATAGGCATTTAATATTCCATTTTAAGTCTTATGGAACTAATTTAGGCATTTTCTTTAAATTCCAACAACTAATATTCATTTTAGGCATTCTAAAGTTGCCTTGGATTATGACAAAAGATTTATATATTATGCATTATATGCAAATAAAGATGAGACAAAAAATAAGTTGATAAGAGCATAAATATCTAACAATTAACCAAGTCTCACCAATATCCCTAAGAGACATTTCATCGAACAATTCATAGGCAAACTAAATTCATCTCTAACTAATAACAAAACCACTGTATTTTTTCATTATTCACCACATAAAAATGTTGAAACAAAAAATGAGCCAACCAAAGTTGAAAAAACGCAGAATACTCAAACCACACCAAAAAAATCGACGATCATATAAGCATTTAACAATAAAATTTCTCACAGAAAAACTAAACTAAAGAGCAAAGCATTGACGACTGACCTCGAAAAATAATTAATTAAAGACGATAGATGATGGAAGAAAAGCTGGACAAGATGAACATCGACGATTAAGAAAGAAGAGGAACGTTGATGATTAAGAAAGAAGACGGAGAAGAAATCAGCAGGGGAGGGAGGGCCGTCAAGTGTAGGTTTAAGTTCCAAGGAAAATGATATCGCTTGGTGTTAAAACCAAATGATGTCGCTTTCCTTTGATTAAAATATTGAAGTCGAACACCTAAACGATGTCGTTTAACTTTAAATTTTATCGACGGACATTTCTTCCTTTGGTAAACCCCGACACTTATTTTTACCACTAACCATTACTGCCTATTTTTACGACAACCTTCACTATTCTGTAGATAAATTTCGTTATCAAAATTTCACGAATAAATTCCCTCCACCTTTACCAACGAATTTTTTGTCCGTCATAAATACCTTTTTTTGACAAATGTACCAATGGAAAATCAATTTCCATCGTTAATTTACTATGGAATTTTGTCCGTTAGTAATGTTCGTCAGTAATTTTGTAATTTTCTTGTATTGTTCCATGTCGTCTACAATTCGGCCTATGTAGTATTAAAGCATTTCTTTAAACTTCTTAGTTTTTGATCTTGTTATTGGCCACTTCGACATTACTAGCTCATCTTTGGTTCCATTTTTTTTACAAAGTGCCATGGTCATGCTCATATCATCCCTTCCCTCTTTAAAAGGATTTGTCCTCAAATTTGAATCAAAGTCAAAAGGAGATAAGTTAGAAACATTAAAAGTACCACTAGTATTGTAACATCCCGTTACTGTAGTAAAGGGTATTCTGGTAAAATTGGGTCAGACTGATAGGTTTCATTGCATTCACTGACTGAGCATGCTACTGGCCTCTGATCATAGAGGAACAGGTGTCTTGCAT
>JANZLX010000009.1:20721695-20749729 GCA_025531955.1 Erythroxylum orinocense
AAGTCAAACCATATTGAGAATCACTAATGACATGAAACCATGTAGTATTCTCTATGTGGGTCGGTCCAATATATGTTTTCTAACATATATCTATGTTTCTGATTTGATATCTCATAGCCATGATCAGTAAAAAGTGATCATCAATCAGAACACATACTAGCCTTAATTCATTATTATTCCACCAACAGTTTCCTTCATATGACACTTATCACCTATATTGTTGAATCAATCCAACCATATTAAGGTACTGACCAAGTGGTTGTTGGAAATGACAATACTCTTTCTATCCCTTCTAAAGGCTACTTAACCTTACTTGTTACTCCTAGACCTATACATTTATGTAATATTCTCATTGTTCCTAATCTGACTATAAATTAAGTTTCTACACATAATTTGTTAAAGATAATTCTTGTTTCTTTAAATTTAATCCATTTGGTGATATTAAGAATGTCTTTTCAACAAAAACTTCGCTCCTCATAAGAAGCATCCATAATAATCTATATCCCTTGAAGATTCTTATCCACTTCACCAATCCCAAAGCCTTCACTGTTTGTAAGGCTTCTCCACTATTTGATATCAACATCTTGACCATGCATGCAATAAAGTTTTCTTAAAATTATTTCAGTCACTTAAACTGTCTAATGTTGGTATTAATTGTACATCATGTTTCAAAGAAAAGTTGTCTTTCTTTTACTACATCTATTAGAGTATACACCAAACCTCTTGAGCTTATTTATTGTGGCATTTGGGGACCACTAACCTCTCTATCACTATCTAGTTTACACTATTTTATAATTTTTGTTGATGATTTTAGTTGATATACCTAGATTTTTCCTTTCATCAGTAAGTCTCTAGCCATACATAAAATTCAAAATTTTAAATTCACTGATAAAAACTTATTTTTCTATCAAAATTAAATTGTTTCAAATGATGGAGTTTTTGAACTCATCAAAGAATTGTTTGCTGATTTTCTTACTACTTATAGCATTACTTTTCGCATTTCTTATCCTTATACCCAACAATGAAGTGACATTGGTGAATATAAAATTTGTTACATTAGTGAAACATAAGTCACCTTTTTATCCATAACTCTCTTCTAGTTTTAAACATTTTCCACAATTTTTATCTCATTAATCTCTTACCATCTTCTATCTTACACCATAAATCTTTTCATGAACTTCTATTTTATACACATCATAACCTTTATCATCTTCGCATTTCTAGTTGTAAATGTTTTCCATTTCTTGGTCAAAGGAGAACCAAAAACTCACACCTAAATCTATTCCACGTGTGCTCCTCGGTTATGCTCCCAGCTATATAGATTGTGATTATAACATGTTTTAATAAAAAAAGTTAATATATAGGTAATTGATTGATGACTTTTAAGATTTACACCGAAAACATTTTTAAGAGATTTAAATTTGAGTTTGAATTTGATCAAATTTAAATAAATAAAAATTTAATATTTAAAAGCGTTTGAAGTTATTTACTAAATTGAATTTTGAATTTTTCGATATAGATCTAATTCAAAACTGTATATGATAGTAGAATTTTTTTTAACCAAACATTTATATGCCTAAAGACTCTATTAAACTAAAATTTTTCAAATTTAATTTGAATTTGAATCAAATTAAACTTTATCTATTGGTTAAAAGGCATTTAAAATCCATTTTATCATTTTAACCCCACTTTTACTGACATTTAAGTTTTGTTTGGTTTTCAAACTACTGTATTGTTGTTGCTTTTTGCCCTACAATCAATCACTTTGATTGTACTTTAGTGATAAAATATTTAAATGTATTCTTTATCTTGTATATATTTAGATGTATATGATAAAGTTTATGAGATAATTATACATTGCAAATAAAATTATAGTGAGATATTAATATGATTAGACTCAAATGAGAGTTCATGCTTTATATTACACGGAAAAATCATACATGGAAAGGTTAGTCAAAACTACTTTAACATTAATAAATATTTAGGTGGTTGTGATGCGTTGTTAGACGTCAATCTTGATATATGATTATAAATTGTTTAATTGAAAATTAAAGATAAATTAAAATTAGTTTTAATTTATCTAATTCTAATTTTAAGTTATAATCATTGTTAACATATTAAGAACCTAATGGGTCTCACATAAAGAAGGGATTGAAATGAACAAATTTATTTTAATCAAGTTGGACTTGATTGTAAAGTTTGATAAACTTTATGATTAAATCTGAAATACTTAATAAATAAGGATTAATGTGAGATATTGGATCTTATTTGTACATAAATGATATTTAATTAAAATTAGAATTTAATTTCAATTAAATTACTAAAATGTTTAAAACTTATTATAAATAAGCTTAAGCTTTAATAAAGCTAGCACTTCTTTCTTAACCCTCTTTGTAAGAATAAATTTCAATTAAATTACTAAAAAATTCAAAACTTATTATAAATAAGTTTAAGCTCTAATAGAGCTAGTACTTCTTTCTTAACCCCCTTTGTAAGAGTTACAAAATTCTTTCAATTTATTTTGTGAATAATATTACGTGTTTGATTAAGGTGATTGAGATGGATCGATTTAGAAAACAATTCGAGAGATACGAAAAAAATATAATTAAGCTTCGAAATAAGGTACGAATTAAGATTCATACTTTATTATAAATTAATTGTTAATTATTTTATATAATTAAAGTAATCTTAACTTTTGAAAAATCAAAATTTGAAAAAAATTTATAATTATTCCTCTGCGATTAGGATCAAGTCTTATCCTAATTTTCCAACAATTGTTGTTTCATAGGTAAGAAAAAGATATTAATTACTTGACAAATTCGATTATTGCTTCAATCATTTTCAGGATTACATGCACAAGATTCAAAGTTTCTAGTCAACCATTAAATTATTGTGCATTTTTCTCTTGAACAAATTTCAACCCTATTGGCATAGATACGTTGGATTCTATCTTACAGCGGTACCTGGGAGTATCTCTCCGGAGACATTGAGAAAGACATTGGGAACCTGATAGAGAAGGAAAAATACAGGTGTGTCCCCAGATATAGAAAACATTTCCATGGCTGATAAACTCTTCCAAGTATTTCCTCATTGGAAAGGCGGCCGAGATGATCTCATTTGTCCTTATAACGAATTGAAGAGTTGTATAAAACCTATGCTTTCCATTGTCTGCTCTTAACGAGAAATGGATGTATAATTATGTTATTCCAATTTCAAGAACCACATATCCAGCACTTTTAGCTAGTTTATGCAAATTCTAATCATCAACACAAAATGAAGTGCACACGCAAGTATTGAATATTGGGCATAATTTAAGGGACTGATTGTTTCCGTTTGTTTCTTCAATTTTTTGTTGTCGTTTTGGTAAAAAGAAAAACAGGTAAGTAAAACGTGTTTGATTTACTCTGTTATGATTTCTTGTTTCTGAAAATAAAAAAACCAAAATAATTTTACAGAAATCAGAAAATATCGTTTCTCTGAATTTTGACAACATATTTTCTTCGACAGAAAAACAATATATCCTTATTTTCTATCTCGTTTAATAATAATAATAAAAGTACAAAATTTGTAATAATAATAATAATAATAAGATAATTAATTTGGTATAATAAAATTAATAATATTGAAAATAATAAGTAGAAAATTTATAACAATAATTAATAAAAATAAAAATAAATAAATAATAATAATACTAAATTAATAATAATAACAATAACTTAATAATAATAATAATAAAATTATTAGTCATAAAAATAACTTAATAATAATAATAATAAATTACTAATAATAAGAATAATTTAATAATAATAATAATAATAATAATAATAATAAAACCAAACATATTTTTATTTTCTATTTTTTACTAGAAATCTTAATTAAACAGTTTTTTGTTTTCAGTTTTTATAATGTAACTCTCAACTAAACAAGTTTTGATTGTTTTTTAAAAAAATTAAAAATAAGAAACAAAAATTAAAAACAATTAAAAAAATAAAAATAGAACGGCGTTAACTAAACGACACTTATCCAAAAGGCCGCTTAAAGACCAAGAAGGCCTTATATTCTAGTAGAATAGAAAACTTTAATTTTGTAAGAAAGACACGTGTCACTAACCCAGTTCATCAGCAGGAGTGTGACCGTACGAACCGTCGATTTCCATTGCGTGGACAAAGCTGGCTCGTGCATATTTTACTAGTTATTTTGTAAAATATCAGACAACAGAGGATCACAATTACAATTCTATATATTTCAGATAACCTTTTGGGAAGGAGCAATTAATAAATAGGAGCAGGAGTGCCGACTCATGAGAATTGACACTTACTATAACCCATGCGGTGGTAGGGTTGTGTTAGTGCCACGTGGTGCCTGTGACGAATGCAACGCCAGTACTGAGTGGGGCTCAAAGAAAAAGGTGAGTCCCACATAAGCCAAGAAGGAGGTGTTACAAAGCCAACCACACCTTCCTTCCCTGCTTCCTCCATCTAATCTACTCAGCCAGTGGCCTTAGAGCATGAAAACGCGGACAGCTGTCGAACCAAACACGGTTGTATATTATACAATCATCAAACTAAACATCGCTGTCAAAATCCAACGGAGTCCCGCGGGCTATCAACACGGCCCCCAGTCTCTTGTACCTTATCCTGTCTTCACCCGCCCTCTGGTTTAGTGTAGTAAATACTGAACAGCCTTCACAATGGCCAAGTTACACTTGTCTTCTTGTGCTCTTTTGGCACCACCAACTTAACTTAACTATGAAGTTTGCAGAAGTATATAACGTCACATCTAAATTGACAATTACTTTCTACACGAGATTTTGATCATTATTTTTTAAATTAAAAAGTCCCAATTTTATAAAATTTGAGTTTAAAATGACATGTTATAAATTATAAATTATATTTATTTAATTTCAAGCCATCAATTTATTAAATGATTTTGTGGGTATTCTATTAAAAAGAAAATAGGCAAAACCACAAGTTTTGTAAGCGGCAGCGGATTCATTAGTTGGTTGCCACTCAGAGCTCAAAAGAAAAGAACAGTAAGAAACATCTAAAAAACATGTCTTAAGATGCGGCTTTTCTGTCACCAACAAGTGATGAGGTCGGAGCTGGAGAGGGAGACCCAACAAGAGCTGAGACTGTGTGAGAAAGAGCGAGATTAAAGACAGGAGTGATGGGGTGCATGTTGAGTTATTACATACTAGTCGTAGCATTTCTATGAGTAGGCACCATCAAACGACCAAGTGCTAGGCATGGACCATTTCAATTTATGTTTCGACCATGCCAGTGTAAACCTGCAAGCAGTCTCTTTCTTTCCTACTACGTGTCACTTGTCTACTGGTGGTGGGTCCCCGTTCCTTGGAATTTGGACTTTGGACCTTTTCGCCTAACTAATGGAAAGTTCTAATCTACCACCTTATTATATTCGGATGCACACACCCGATGATCCATGTGCTACATTTAGTATTCTTTTCTTCAAAATTAGAATTTTCACTCTATCATTCTAATTTTATAGACTATTTCCTGTACCGAATTTATTCAACGCACAAACTACCACAGAAGGGGTAAAAATCCTCCAATTACGTTGTCCTTTCTAACACTTTCAATTCCGATACCAAAACATAACTCTAATGAGACTTGCACTGCTGTTCATTAAATTTAGATCTCTTGTCTAATATTATGGTATCTTATTGTGTCCAATAAATCTCAGTTATCTATTTATGTAAAACCCGTATAAGACCTGCAAAATAAATAGCTAAGATTTCATGAGACAGAATAAAACAAAATAAAACTGAACAGAGGATCGGGACTCTTTCATATTCCCTTGTTACTAATTTAATGAGTTGAGATGACTCCCAAGTATGTCCAACCTTCTCTCCGATTACTTTGATTTCCCAAATCAACTTGATCTTCTAGTTAGAAATGATTAAAACTAAAAACTCGGGTCAAGATTGTGGCACGTGGCACTATATAAAAATAAAAGAAAAGGGGTTGTTAGGGAAAATCAAGAAGATGGGTATAAATACATAATTAGGTTGAGGGATTGGGTTTACACACTAACCTTATCAACGGTTGATTCATAGAAAACCAAAAGCCTCTATCGAATGCAATATCGTTCGTGAGTGAGTGACCCTACGCTCTCTCTTCTGCTGCTTTCCTTTACTCACTTTACCTTCTCCCACTTGTATTTTCTTCTCTCTTATCTCTAAATCAAACACACACCGGACAAGACACAAAGTCACTTACTCGTGTAATTTCGGTGGTTGATCGTTTGTTTTAAGTCAGAATTTGTTTAGGATTTAGAGTGATGGCTTTGGATGAGAGCATGAACATGGTTTCCTCTATGCAAGATGATGATTATGACCACGATACCGATGATGGGTACGACCGACAACCTCATCCCCACAACCTCTCCAGGCTGTCTGTGTGCACCAGCTCCCTGTACACCAACGACGACGACTTCGATGTCGAGGACTGCGATGTTATGGGGATGTCGCTGTCCAGGTTGTCCATTGAAAGCTTCGACGCCGACGAGGAACTTTCTGACAATGAAAAAGTTGGCAAAATCAGCATGCTTGACCTCTCATCGGAATCCGACGAAGAGCCCGGTTGTTACTCTCTTCCGACGACCCCACCTCGCCGGAGGAGTCGCCGTGGTGGCGGTTTGGTGAACGAGCGGTTGGTGGTTGGTCTAAAGGAGTACGCTAGTGAAAATGAAGCGCAGAAGGGTAGTGTCACGAAACGGAAGACGAGAAAGAACTCGAGAAGGAGGGTTGTGAGAGAGAGGTGGGTAGATAATAAAACGAAGAGAAAAGACGAAGAGTGTTGCTATGTGGGAATGAGCAATTATGGCCATTGTAACAGTTTTAGTGGGGAGAGTGAAGGTGGTGGACTAGTGGTGATAACGAGGCCAAAAGGAGGAAGAAGGTCACTATGCATGGACTTGGAGGAAGTGAAGGCTTGCAGAGACCTTGGGTTTGAATTGGAACACGAACGCATGTTGGAGATGCCTAGTAGAGTCTCGCTTTCAGGATCTACACTCGATACAAGTAGCGGTGGCAATTCGCCTATTGCCAATTGGCGTATCTCTAGTCCTGGTTAGTAGTGTGCCTGTACTATCTACTCTCACCTACTCAGAAATATAAGATTAATTTCTCAAGTTAGGTCTTTGTACCGTGATTACAATCTCTGTACCGGTCTGTTTCCTGTTCTTCACCACTTACAAACATGCAGATTAAGTTCTTTTGCCATGAACTTGTGTGATTACAATGTTCGATGTCCCTTTTACCTGTCTCTGATTCAATTATGCAACTTTTATCAGGTGATGATCCTCGAGATGTGAAGGCTCGTCTCAGGGTTTGGGCACAGGCGGTGGCTCTGGCATCGGCATCTAAACACAGCTGTGTGCAAGGGTTGTAATCAAAAGAGATGTATACTTCTCATTTTTGTCCCTTTTTTTTTTCCCGGTTTGTTTCCCTTCACTTTCTGCGGTCCTTTCCTTTCTGCAGAACAGTAGATTTCTTGTTTTCTTTTTGGGTGGTGAAGGTGTGTGTGAATTGGGAAGCTGGAGTTTGTTCTATATGGTTGTTACAACCCTTCTTACTCTTCTGTACATGTTTTTATATCCTGTAAATATCACACGAATGGTGATTGAAGGCTTGATGGTAAGTTAACTATATGCACGATTTTGTTGTATCTAATAATTCACTTGGATATTGTTGTTGGATATCGATTGATTCGATCATGTATAGAACTATAGATAATTTCATTGGATACTGGAGACAAATAACAAGGTTCCCTGAAAATGAGGTGGACAGTTACCAAACTGTTCAATCGTTGATATATACTGAAGGATTGAGATCCTGGACTAATCAAGATCATGCCAAGCAACCCTCGTTTTTCATTTACATCTCTTCCAAGCTGAAAATTTCTTCTTTAAACGCCTTGAGCTTATCAAATCTAACAAACACAGATCTTAGATATAATCTCTCAGAATCCTCCCAGGGGCAAAAGTTAAGGAGCTCTGTACTGATTGAGAATGAATGTTCATGATCTCTCTGTTGTGGCTTAAACTACGAAGTTATTCATGTATAGGTGAGGTGGTTGAGCTTGTGTTACCTATTTTCACATCACTAGACCTCAAGAATAAAATTAGTAAACACCAGGGTGCATAACGACTGATAACATAAAAAGAAGTACAAAGTCGTCTTTGGTAGAAATGAGAAATTAGCAGGGTAGGTGTAGGTGACATTATGTTAAGCCTGGCCTCCATATGACAGGCACAGGAGAGTCATGTATGCACACATAATGAATGGTTGCAGCTCGATCAGTACATATACAACTATGACACAATGAGGCAGCTGTGAGTTTTACATGGCAAGGCAATGGTACAAGAGCAATTAAGAACAGTGTCTGGCTAACAACAAATTTCACATATTTTTCACTGACCGGGCATTAAAGATCAAAACCGAAACCAGGGTGCACATTTGGAACGTGTAAATGTGATGAAGAAGAAGATAGAAAGCAGATTTAAAGGGCTAATTGTTAGCTTCGTAGACTGGGACATCGTTATGGTTGAAAGAACATCACTGCAGACAGAGATACCAAGTTCAGTCTCCCATATTTCGACTATGAGACGAGATTCAGATAAAGCAGTAAGTTGTTAAGGAAGTCAAAACTCCAACTCCAAGTAATGAACAAGAACAAGAGAAGAGCTTGAACAAACAATCGCCCTCCTTATATTCATGCAGTGTCAAGCTCAATTGCAGAAGCAAGAATGAAACCAAGTATGTGCATTCATGAAGTCAGAAAAAAACAAGGCTACACATCCAAAGAGCAGTGATGAGGTAAACAGAAAATATATTAACTGGAGAGTTGCACATTGTCAACCAAGTTAAAGATTCTACCAATTTCTGAAACTAAAGATGAGATCCCTCTATCATTTTGTTAAAAAAGAATCGGTATTAACGAAACAAACAAGCAAATGATGGTAGTAAGTACAAATAAGGAGACCTTGACCTTAGCCTTTTTAATACTTTCTTAATCTGAATCTTATTTCTGAATCAAGTAAAAATTGTAATGTTCTACGCAGACAAAAAGATCAACTAATAAGCTAAACTGGGAAATGATGCTGGTCATTGCATTTGCATTCCTCAAACTGCAATGACTTTATCACCATGACGAATACTAAAAAAAAATTTGATAAAATAAATAAGAGGTGAATTTATTGATGAACTGCTGCATATGTTCTCACTCACTTATAAACTATATTGCGGCAGGTGTTGTCACAGGGGTAAGGACAGTCAATCGCTTTAACATCTTCTCGATCAAAATACCAGTCTCCAACAGATTGTGCAATAGTCTGCATATTTGCAATTCAACCGACTCAGTATGTATGATCCTTATTCAATGTAAGCTCTTGCTGAAAATTTAGATGCACTTCTTATTGCTAAAAGCATCACCATTTAGCATCACCATTTTTTTACCACATAACAAAGGATTTTTCGGGGTAAATTCGCTGGTACGTAAATTTTCTGCTATACTGAGTTTGCCATGGATGAGAACTTATCATATATATGCATACCTATTTAAGCATGGATACTTGTTTTATCACTGCATGACATTCATTCTATTCCCTCAATCCAGAACAATAGCCTAGTTACTTGAAAGTTAGAGAATGCAACAGATTAATGAAATGAATAATCTAATCTTTTGGCATTGGCACGGAGAGGCAAATTGTAGTTTGTGCATACCTTATTGCCTATCAGGGGAGAATCACTAGCGATCCAAGTGTCCTGTCTTTGAGACTGGCAATGAGCAAAACAAGAATTGATAAACAGACCATGTTGAGGCAATGTGGAGAAAGCATTAATGGCATCCAACATTTGATTCCTGAAGTCTGTTTCACAAGAAAGAAATGAATCAACAATAAGACTATATCATGGCTATACTTCTATATATTCAAAATGGAATATTACTACATGAGTTGAATATAAACTGTACACACTTGAACTCAAATTTTACCTTGCAAGAATCGGATTTGTGATGAATTACATTGAGCATAATTTTGCTTGCAGTTTTTCCAAGAACCAGTTGGGTCAGCTGATGGTGGAGCCAAACTAGATTGAAGCTGACGTAATTGAACACATGAACAAAATTGCAGCAATCAAAACTCAAAGTTCTTTTATATACTATTATGATCAAGGATGTAATACCATTTGTAGTAGTAGTCCTAATATATCATATTAACAATCGAAAGATTATGAAATAAATGTTAAACAATTTTCCCTTATGGAATGAGAATTTCTATTATTAAACAAATTTCCCTTATGGAATAAGGATTTCTATTTGAAGGGTTTTGTGGATACTACCTGCCACACGTCGTAGGCAGCATTCAGTAGAAATAATGGGGTCTTGACATCAGCTACAAAATTCTGAGGGAAGAAACACTGAGACACATAGAAAAGAAAGAAATTTAATTTTATATTAAAATCCAGAAATTCAACCCCATTATGAAGATAGGAGAGTATATTACTGAAGTTGGATCCAGGTGGCTGGTACAAGAACTAGGCAAATTGCTTTGGGTATCCTGCAATTCATACGCATGGTCACTCATGCTAATCAGAAATATGAACTTACAAGTCAGAATAAAAGAATACACACACGATTACCGAAGATAATAACAGTCAACTTGAGAACCAAAGGAAATACTTAAATGTTAATCAGCCTATGTAATTATCCTCATAAAATCACTCTGGTTCTGACAAGGAAAGTACTAAAATAGTTCCCTTTGAACATAATGCTTATGTCGCAGACGAAAAATATACATAAATACCTGCAAGGTAACTACACCTTCATATATATTCCTTAGTGTGCGCCCGCCTGATACATCTAATCTATTTGTTCAGAGAGTAAATGTTAATAAGAATCATATGTCCAGTTAAAGGACATCAATAGAAGTCATTGCAACCAAAATATTGAATAACTTCTTACGCATCAAGAAAGAGCCCAGCATCACTTAAGCATTTCACTTTGGTAGTTTGTGGAAACAAGGCCCTAAACTCGTCGCAATGTAATATTGTAGCCAAACCACCAGCAGAGCAACCAACAAGAAAAACCTGGAATTCACATATCAATGTAGTGATTCCAAATGCGTGATCTGAACAACTATTTACAAGGACATGGAATTCACAGGCCTGCAAATGTGAGAGCTGAACAACTATTGAACAGGATGTGGTAAATGCAACACCTGCGTAGCTTCTCGCATTCCTTTATCCATTAAAATCTGTATTGCAGCTGACCAGATACGTTGTCCTCGGAAATAAAGCTGTGCAGCCTGAAAGAGAAGTAATGAAAAGGTCAATACAGCTGCAAATGCTTGATGTGAAAACAACCCTTTAAACCATCGTTTACTGTTATAGCCATTGTCTATACAGAGGAAGATTATCCTTGCTAAAGAATTTATGAAATTAGCACAGTACTGTCCAAACTTCTAATCTTAGAAAAGAACCAAATTTAATTTGCCGTTTTCTTCCTGCTGATATTGGAGATAGTTGAACTCCATGTAATAATATCATTGGATTACAAGACACAAACTTCAAAATTAGGATTTGAAGTTAAGAGTGTTTCCACCAACCTCATCTTGACCTTCCCCACTAAAAGATGCTCCATCACAGTAGCGTATCTCGACTTTATTCCAGTTAAAGAAATCTGCAGACAATAAGGAAAATTTCACCCAAACAATCAGTAAGATAAGATATTATTATTTGAATAAGCCGTATATAAAACTTCTGCGTCAAGAAGAAACCAGGATTTTCTTGTTTCTTATTGCTCATAATTCCAGTGAACGGTATTTCCTTTTCCATATGTTTTGATGAACCATGGCGACTAGTTTTGCGGTAAACGCAATTTCTGACGGTATTGCACCAACCCCCTCCCTAGATAGAGGCACAAAAAAGAAAAAAAAGGGTCCTAATAGTGAGCAACAACAAAGTACCAAAAGAAGTTGGAACTGAAGATTTAAGTATCAGCAAATTACCGAACGTTGTTATATCTGAATCCTAAATGTCAATACTTGAGTGTTTGTTTAACATACCTCCAAATTAACAACCCAGCTGCTTTCACCTGATCCAGAGCCAGGATGCAAGTGATAGGCAGGCAGTGTTCCATCCAAACAGACTAGTATAAGAAAACATTACAGTGAGAAGTAAACAAAGATAGCTAAGACAAGACAGCTAGTGAACTAGTCCATGATTCATCTAACAAGCACCAAGCAGTTTGCAACCATGTAGATTTGTTAAAACAGCTGAGCAGCAATCAATTCAGACAAGAAACAGGACAATAATGGGAATGACTAATGTAGCGAGTCATACATTTCCATGATCAAACATCCAAACGGATGGAAAAACATACGATAACTGAAAAGAATGGACCTTGAACAAAAAAGAGAGAGAGAGAGAGAAGATAACGAACGGACACAGACAATAACGTTATATATATCCTTTACTCTTTACTCCAATTCCCGAAAACAGAGCAATAAAGATAAAGAGTGCGAGAGTACCAGCTCCTCTGGAGTCAGCTCCCTCAATGAGACTAATGGGCACCATCAGTGGCTGAGCAAGCGGAGAAGGAGAAGAAGACAGTAAGCCATCCGAGGCAAAGACTTTATCACTAAAAAGACCGTCTTTTGATCGATCCATAGCAGCCACTCTAATCAAGCTACAAGGCCGGAAGCAGAGGACCACCACCAGTATCACGGCCACCGTCATTCTTCTCCGAATCCTCACAAAAACTCTGCTTCTTGGTGCCCACTTGCAGTAAAGTAGCCAAACAGTGTAGCTCCTCAAGAATAAAGAGACAAAGAAGCAGGCCTCCAAATATTAAGCGGACGCTTGGGGCGAAGCACAACAGTCCTTGGCAGGTACGTTAAGGGCATAAAAGAAACGACATGTAAGTGTAAGAGGTCTTAAGTTTTATTATTAATTAATATAAACTATGTAATTATTTAATATTAATTGTAGTAACATAATTTAATAATTTAGATTAAAATTTAATTTCATAAATATATTTACAATTTAAAACATATTTAAAAAACGAATCTCAAAATAAAAATGTATGGAATAAAAAAATTTACAATTTAAAATATTTAATTTTGAAAACTAACATTATTTTTAATATTTAAGTATAAATAAATAAGTTTGATAAAAATTTATAATTATCTTAATAAAATATAATAAATTATCACAAAGCATTAAGCCCCTCCTAAATTTATTTCGAAGTATTTTTACAAAAATAAAATTATATTTAAACTCACATAATTTTGTTAATAATTAGGTATAATTTTAATAAATAATATTTTTAACACACTACAAATTATTCTTAAAATAATTTTAAATAATAATAATATTTTTAAAATGAATGAAATAACTGAAAAGTCATCTCTATCCAATCAAGATGAACACGCTTAGACTTCATATTCACTTGTTAACAATATTGATATGCCTGTTCTAGAGTTCAGACACAGATTCATCCTTTTGTTGGTATAGACGCCAATGTGCTCAGTTAATTGACACAAACTGTCCGATAATCACGTGCTTATCTGCTTGATTTCTGGCTGATAAAGAGTATTTCTGAAATTCTGGACATTTACTTACAAATTAAGCAAAAGCTGCAAGCTGTTTTTTATTACTCTGAAAAGGTAAAAGACAAAAAGGCTGAAAAGATAGGAAAGGCATTTGACACCAGAGGGTACGCCAGACTTATGATAGACAATATGTCATCCTTCAGGAAGAAATAATATCATGCATTTGCTTTCCTAAACTTTATTGATAAAGTTGGAGGGGAAAAATTTTAGAACTTGTGAAAAAATGTTAGGATGATGAGCTAATGGACGAGATCTGCTCATCACCATCGTCACCAAAGGTATAATTATTGTAGACTCTGAATAATAGATCCCTACAAGGTACAACAGCCCCAAGCTTGATGCAAGCTAGGAATGCACCTGAAAGTTTCCTATGAAGGCTGTATGCCTCGTCTGGTGGTGGTGTGAGCCTGTGTTTTAACATTGTCGCACCAAGGTTACTGACACTTGGGGTAATATTGTTGGCCCTGAAGTCATACCCACCAGGCTTGGAGAAAGGTAGTCCCACAATGAAAGCAGCCTGAACATGCGCATCTACCATTATCTCTGATTCCATTCCTGTGAGGAATCCTAGTGTTTTTGACATCTCAATCACCGCGTCTCTGTCACTATTGGCACATGCTACCACCTAAAAACAAAATAACATGTTCAAATCTTAATTGAAAATTTCCTCTTCAGACAGGGTTCAACAAAACGTAATCCAAATCCAATCCCATATCAGAATACATTGAACATTTTCAATTCACGGGCATATCAGAATATATTGAACATTTTCAATTCACGGGCTCGATGGAATGAAAACCGATGTTACTTGGCTGTGTTGACAATTAGGAAGTCAATGTGGGAAATGGAAAAATGTGTTGATGCAATCAAAGAAACCAATTGCAAAGAAAAAAAAGGTTACCATTCTTAAATAATTATCGACAAAGCTTTTAGGATAATCCCGAGCTGCTCCAAAATCAATAAGATTTATCGTCTTTGTGGCCTCTTCATACAAGAAATTACTCCAATTAGGATCTGTCTGCAATATAACAGGTGAAAAACCATCAAAGGCAAATGTTAAATTTCAGACCTTCCTTATAAATGCAATGCCAGTAAAAGAATGTCAAGTCATAAGGAAGACAGAAGAGATGATCTAGAAAGTCATTGCACAAGAAATCCTGCCTGCATAAAGCGGAAGACAAACAACTCCATTAATGTGAGTTCCAGTAACTTCTGCCCAACATAATTACGAATTTCTTGGCTAAGTAATGCCACCTTATCGATTGGAACTCCTGTAGACAGATCAAGATAAACTAAAGGATCAGAATCCATAAATGTTAACAAAATAGTTTGAACAGCATTGAGAGTTTATAAGCTTTCTTAAATGAAGAAATTCAACAGGTAAAAAAACAAGACAAGAAGAAACTGCAAGAAGTTTACCATGGGACACATAATTCATTATTTAACCAAATATTCCAAAAAGTCACATTCAGAGATATTTTCTTTGTGGAGATTTGGCAATAGCAGCCCTAGCTCTCAAGAACAGAGTATACCAGCCGCTTTAAGTAGAAAAGTAACAGAAAGCACGGGCAGACATACCAGAAACAAGTTGTGTAGTTAGGACTCTTTTGCTTGAAAGCTCATTCAACACTAATGGAACATAAAACCCCTTAGCATCTGAGAGCAGATTACAAAATCTTTTCTGGTTGGTTGCCTCCAACTCATAGTTGCATTCACGAGATAGTTCTTCTTTTGCGACCTTCAAAAGCATTCATATGTAACATTAACATTATGGAACATCAAAATGAGAAAAGGGCTAAAGCCTACAAGGCAAAACTTTCAAAGTAAAATGTCACATAGTATAGAGGCACGACTTCTTTCTATGAACGTTAACTTGAAGCAGGTCAAATAACCATAGCAAGCAGAGGCTTTGGGTTCTCAGATATTAAAGGGAAAATGCCACGTTAACCTCCAGCTTTAACAATCCAAAATAATCTATGGATAAAAACATATGAACACACAAACCTTCATAGCTCTGTCAAGATAAAGCCCTTTTGGGATTAGATTTGTGTAATCCAACAGAAGTTTCACATTTTCAATGTCACTCTCAATGCTGTCTCCAACACCAGGGTATTGAATTTTCATTGCAACCTCAATACCGCCCCTTGTTACTGCTCGGTGCACCTAAATAGTTCAAGTAACACATAAGCCATGTCAAGAGTCTGAAAAGGAAAAGAAAGCATGAACTATGTAGTCTGACTGTAGGAACATTAATAGTCAATATAGCATAACTCACAAGTGAATACCCAGATTTTTACTGGAAATTGGTAAAAGAAAAATAAAACAAATGAATTCCCAACCTGGTCCACTAATCCAGAATGTAACTAAAGAATCTATAACATTTGTGGAAGCAAAGGGAAAAAAGAAAGCAGAACAGACAGAACATGTCAATTAGTATTGTGGATGTATTTCTATCAAGAAAGTTGCCTATATAGGTCACCTGGCCTATACTGGCAGCAGCAAGTGGTTCATAATCAAAACTTGTTAACTTGGTTGACCAGTTGGAACCTAGTTCAGCAGTCAAAACCTCATTGAGTTGGCTCCTCGGCATCACATCAGCACCTTGGCGAACAATATCCAAAGCAGCCAAGATCTTTCAAAAAAAAGAAGATGACATAATTTTAACCAAAATATAAAGTTCACAACCAAGTAAAAGACACAATATGTAAAATTTCAATGAAGCACAATCACGAATATAATAAAGAAAGAGCAAGCCCCCTTTCAGGCTTTTGAAACTCTTCATATAACGTTTATCTTTGCTCCAATAACTTTAACAGTAATGACAGCTTCACCTCTGTAAATGTTTCCATGTACATCTCACGAGATTTATAATAAAAGAAATATTCACTTCAACCTCATGGACAAAATCCAGTCAATTTTAGTTTTTTGAAACACTTCCGCACAACGGTTGTAGAAATATATCCAAAATTCCATAATTTGATGCAACTAATTGTTTGCAGTTTGTACTACATTGAAATCCAAGAAGCCTCAAGCAACACTACCAGTGCGGATGATGCCAGGTGCACAACACAGATAAAAGAATCTAAAAGTACAACAAGAATGCCATTGAATTACAATACCGGCGCAGGGACGAGAGACTCGTCCTGAATACTCAGCATCTGGCCCAATTTGAGGGCAGCACCACGCATTCTGCACAATGCAAGAGCCAAACGCTCCGCATTTTTCTCAGACAAAAATGGGGATAGCGCCGATTGCTTGTCCTGCGAATTTTGAGCGCCAAACGCGAGCCTTTTCGCAGATTCCTGAATCGTTCCCCATGCAAGCCCAGCTCCTAGACCAGCAAACCTTTTACAAGTTATAGGATATATGAGTCAAGATAATAAAGCACAAAAATTGTATTAACATTTGATGTAATTACTCACCCAAGTGCTCTAGAAAAAGGAGTAGAAGGCACCCTCCTTTCTCTCGGCTTCCTCTTCTCCACCTTAACGGTGGTCTTCATCGTCGCCGTAGCCGTATCCGCCGCGTCTCCGTCAACTGCATTGCCTTTATCTTCCGACTTTTGATCATCAGTTTCTCTAAATAAGCCATAATCTTTCTCTAGATCACCAACTTTAACCTGAGTTTCCTCAACAATGGCATTATCTTTTACACTTTCAACGACCGCCTGTGGTTGAGAAGCGTCGGGTTCCGCTCCATCAATGGAATTTGAGTGGTCAAAGTAGACGACCGACTCTTTGGGACGAGGAGGAGAGAACTGGCGGACTTTGCCCTTAGTGAGGCCCGACAAGTCGGTGGCGGAGAGGAGAGCTTTCTTGGCTGCAGAAGCAACTAGCTTTTCGAGGTCGGCGGCACGAGGGCGGTTGACAATCTCCTTAGCAATCAGAGAGAGGCCGTTCACAAGCCTCCCCAGGTCCTTAAACGAAGTCATAATAATATACTCATCGCGCGCGTAAATTCAAGCATATTTGAACTGGATTCCAACAGATTGTTTCCTGTAGTATTAAAATTTTCGCCGGCTATCAAGAGGTAGCTGGAACGTTGGAAGAGTGCGAGTCCCTCCTGAAATCTGGAGAGTGTCTCTGGCCTAAGAAGAAGCATAGACATTAAACTGTGGATGCTACGTGGATCCTGCACTGTCCATCAGTTTTAGGGGTTTGGAACAAGCCCTGTTTAAGTTGGATCCTGACCCAATTGTTTTATAACTATTCTGTAATAAGCCCTGCTTAGTTGCTCGTTCTTTCTAAGAATAATAACAAATAACAATGCTTAATTTTTTTACATTAATTAATTTAATAATTATTTTTAAAAATTTTTAATTTAGTGATTAACTGTTTTAAAATTCTTATAAATCAAGTTAAAATTTTGTTTTTAAAAAAGTTGAAATTTAAGTGTATGGTTGCGTACTATCAGACCTTCTCAAATCTTACTTTATTGCGAGACTTTAGACTGAATGTAACGATGATAATAAAAGAAGTTAAAAGTGTGGCTCTATGTTAGGTTTCCCTAGCCTCTTCAGGTTACAAAATCAGACAACAACCTGTAAACTGAAGCATTAAGGGATTGTCAAGGAAAGGGAAAAAGGGAAAGATGAGAAAAGAAGGGAAAATAGAAGTCATGTTAAACTAAGTAAGTGCTTGTTTGGTTCAGCTTTTCGATAGTAAATAAGAATTTTTTTTAATCACAAAAGTTAATTTTAAAAAAACTGAATTTTTGACTGTAAAATTTAAAAACATTTTTTTCCATAGAAACGACTTTTTTGGAAGCTAAATACAACTTTTTGAGAAACTCCAATTTGAAACTTTTAAAAAAAGTAAAATTTCAGGTAGATTTTTCAGATCAATTAATGAGTCTATTTTTTTGTTCTATTTATCTTTATGTTTTATACATAATTCCCATAATATCCACAAATATATCTTCAAATTTATTTTGAGATTTATATAGTATTATTTGACTTTTTTTTTTATGTTTTAATATTTATTTTTTATATTAATTTTACTTATATTATAATCCATATAAAAGATTTGGTTAAATATATTTTTATTTATGATTTATATGGTTTAAAATTATATAATAATTAATATATTATGCTTTGCATATAGTTTAATATATTTTAAATAATATTTATATGCATAAATAATTTTTATTACAAAATAAACTATAATTAAAATTAAAAATACTTTTTATTTTATGTTGCTAGACAGTCTATTGTATGAAATTCTTTCAAACAAGCTCTTTTATAAATGAAAGCCAACTGACTTCTTATAAAAACTCTACTGATAAAAACTCTATTGATATAAGCTCATTCAAACACGAACTAACTAACTCTATCTGCCTTAGGCAGAGTAATGCTTTGCTATAGCCAAACTTTAATAACTGAAACATCATGTAAAGGCAACTGAAATGGTTGTTTAGATCCATTTTCAACCCTTCAATTAACTCTGATTGCATAAACAATGATACATGCACCTCTATCACGACCTTGGAAAACAATCTTACACACTTGTCCCAGGAAAGCTCTGCTAGGTTCTTATGAGATAATGGAAAGAAGCATCACCCAATAAAAAAAGGTGATGAAAAAGTTGGAATGGGCGAAGCAGGAAATATTAGATGTATCCTGAGACGGCAGATCAGCCTTCCAATGGTAGCTCTCCGCAGTTGATAATCCTGCATGGCTTACGTGGGGTATCAGTCCTGCTTGTCTCAACAGATTCAAGTTTTTGCACAACATCCACTCCATCAATGACATGCCCGAACACAACGTGGCGATTGTCCAACCATGGGGTCTGAAGTAAACGAATCAAATTACAAATATCGGAAGTTAGAATTTGATGAAAAAGATAACCAGCATGGCATGAAAGAAACCTATTCCTAAATATTTTAGCTTTTAAGAAAAATAAAAGCATCAGGCAACCAGATGAAAATTAGGCAAGGCATGCCATCATCAGTTAATGGACATAAGATATGGAGATGCCAAACCAATTTCAAGCCTGGTCTTCTTGTAGAAACTAGAGTTGCTAGAAGCAGAAATCATGAACTCATAGTCCTTTTGCAATAAATTATGGCTTAGTAATCTACTGCATACATGCACTCACCACTTGAGGCACAATGATGTCCTCACACAAAATTGAGTAAAGAATAAAAATAAGCATAATCAGACACACAAACAAGAGAGCAAGAGACTTGAAAACTAAAATTAACCGAGAATTAAGCCCTAATCCCCTAATTCCTTCACAGATTTTCGAAATCAGTATTTTCCTTAATCTTATTGCCAACTTGCTTCTGATTGTCGTGGCTTTTGTTGAATTCAGTACAAAACAAAACATCAAGTTATGATATTCCAGGAAAATGTATGCAACATGTTTACGTTGAAGTGAAAAGATGTAGAAGCTAGGATCTCTAATCAAGCAAGGCTAAAAGCGGATATGAAATCAAGAAATGGCCAACATAAAGCAACTATTTCACCTTTACTGTACAAATGAAGAATTGACTACCATTGGTATTTGGACCGGCGTTGGCCATGCTCAACACACCAGGACCAACATGCTTCACTGCAATAAAGTGATTGAGATATTAATGCTACAAGGACCCTAATGAAATCAACCATGTGATAATAAAAAATTAAGAACAAGAAATATGACATTCTGCTGCTTCCCCCCGTACAATAACCCTCTTCAGAGATCCAGCAAATACTCACAAGCAAAGCTCTCATCTTCAAAGCTAGAACCATATATGCTAACCCCTCCAGTTCCCTGCAATTAATGAACAGAGCAATTCTTGTTCAGTAAAATCATCATTATGTTTAACAAGCATCACGAAAGAAAGCATGAAAGATTACATTTCCTTTAGTGAAGTCCCCTCCTTGAATCATGAAATCTTTAATAATCCGGTGAAAGGAGCATCCTTTGTAGCCAAACCCTCTTTCCCCTGCACGATTGATGGGTCAGAAGCAATCCACGGAACCGAAGACCTCCAATATACGGATTAAGAGAAGCTTGCCTGTGCACAGGACACGAAAGTTCTCAACAGTTTTTGGGACAACGTCACCAAAAAGGCCCATTACTATCCTACCCACAGGTTCACCCCCGACATCAACGTCAAAGAAGACTTTGGTTGTCACTTTCGCCTGTAGCTCTGCAGCCTATAGTACCACATTTCAACACTTACCCAAACAGCAACACGAATAACAGCTGATAAACATACAAACAACAACAAACACGGCAATTACATTGGCCATGGACTTGGCGCATGCCATTCTCCGATGTTTAACAAGACTGGTTTTTGAAATCTGTAAAACGGGAAACACCCTGGCATAGTGAGATTTAGATGTTAGTACAACAGTAGTCCTTCTCGGAGTTGGAGTTTGGGAGTGGTTTAGTTGTGAACTAGAGCTGGTAGATAGAGCTTGTGCCCTGCTCACGTTAACAGCATCCTGACGATAACTACGCTGTCATAACCGAGAGAACCACGACACATCTCCAGTTAGGTTCTTACAGCAGCCAAACCTTAAACAAACGTTGCGGAATAAGAGAAACTTAAAAAGGGTACCTGAAATGCAGTTCGTGGGGTATGCACCATGTGGATAGAGAACGCAGAAGCCATTTTGGAGGAAATCGGAAAACACTTCAAGTCAACGAGCGGCGAGAAAGGACAATCAATTCGATAGTCACGGTTTCTAGATAAGAGTATGGAAAGAATTGTTGTTCAGTGGATTTGTAGACTCCAAGTCCATTGGCTTCCCCGACGAATCTTCAAAATATCCGCCACCACTTTCGCTTTTGGTCATTGGACCAAAAGCCTCAAAGCTACATGTCAATGTCCACAACCAAAGACGCTTAATCATTGTCTTGTGCCTCCTGCAGATGGACCAAGCAGCCCAATCATATTGAAGAATAACATGTTCAAATATATTTATGATATGTTTGACAAGCAGTAGATTGTAATAATTGTTAGTTAATTTTATCAACAGTTAGTTGATAGCTGATTTAATTAGTGGATAACATTAGTTGTTGATGCATAAAATGACTTATGATGATATAATTTAAAAAAATTATAAAGGTATGAATATTATATTTCTTAGTATTTTATTGAATATTCTTATAAGAATTTAAATTTTAGATATTTAATTTTACAAAAATTAAGTTTATAACTTTAATAATAATAATAATAATAATAATCTAACGTTAAATTTTCTATTAATATAAATGATGCAGTGAGCTATATCATATTAGTATTTTTCATATAATATGTATGAATTTTATTATTTAATAAATTAAAATATCTATAATTATAGTATGTCACAGATATGATATATAGTAGTTATATACTAAAAATATTAATTTTATGTAACTCTTTATGTTCAAAAACTTAATATTATGGTATTTTTAAAAATAAACTAATATTATAAAATTAAATAAAGATTAAAAAGTTTAATTAATCCTTTTATTATATTATTTCAAACTTCAATACGATCAAAACAAGCTAACTTTGAAAACACACAGAGCAAAAGTAGAAAGTAAAGTAGAGAGTAATATTGTCATTAGGCAAACAGTTAACTAAAAAAGCTCTTCATATGGAGCTTTTAAAAATCAACTTATTAGGGTTAAATAAGCTAACTAATAAGTCATTTACCAAACACATCAACAACTTTTTAAGATGATCAAAAAGCTAACTTTTAGTCAATAAGCCAAAAAACAGCTAATAAGCTGAGTGCCAAACACCTCCTATATCTTACCTTAAAATTTTAAAATATTAAGAGCATTATTTTTATACATAGGTATCTCTTAATATATAAGCTTAAGACAAATTATATTTTAATTTTTAAAGTTTTGGTAAAATTCAAGTTTAATTTTAATGTTCAAATAAATATTACACGTTATGAAAATAATTTTAATTAATCAATAAATAAATAAAATTACTAATCCTAATCATAATTTTACTAATCTAGTTTACATGACATTTTTAAAGGAATAAATTAGGGTTGATAATTTTAGCGGTCTTTATAACCATCAAATTCAATATTAACTAAACTATTTTCTATATCTGAAACTTTTTTTAGAAATATATCTTAAAATATTTATTAGTGCTCAAGAGTATTGTCAAAAAAATATTGATTTTAATGGTCCTAAGTACTGATAACATTAGACAAGGTTACAACGTTTGACTCTCATTATAATTGAAAATTGTCATAATTATTAATTTAATTAATTATGTAATTATTGAAAATAGATTTTTGAGTAAATTATGAAAATCAAAATTTCATTAGGCTATGAACATGAATTTAGTATTATGTTAGTCAAATTATTTATTTATAATTTCTGTTATTTGTTAGTGACCTTTAATTCCTAAAATTTTGTTTTTTAAAAAATACTCAAATTTTTACAAATTACGGTACAAATGAAACGTGTCATTATTATATTAGTGTAGTTATTCCCAGGTGCAATTCTTGCCTGGAGAAGGTCTAGCACATGTTACTAATGTTAATAACTTAAATACAAAAACTATATTCGGAGATTGTTTGGCTTTTGTAGACATTGAAATGAAATGCATCGCTTTACTCTCAACTTTACCAAAACAAGAAAGTGAAGTGCTAAGTAGCTCTAGAATTTAGATTTTCGTAATTTGAAAATGTATGATTGGTTGATGATATTGTTTACAAGGGAGGTCCAAAGAAGAAAATTGATTAAGATTTTTTACCTATCAACTTTTCGATCAAAATAATTAGAGCAATTTGATTCCGAGCTTTAAGGGCTTTATCATATGAATTAGTTGACTCCATTTTACATAGGGTCAATTGGGACTACCTGCGGTTTATATTGCAGGTCTTTGGTTTTCCTTCTCGGTGGGTTACTCTGATTTTAAGTGCTCTTTTTCAATCTTCATTGGCTATTCTACAGAACGGTAGCCCCTTTGCATCATTCTTTGCAACTCAAGGGCTTCGACAGGGAGATTCAATCTCCCCTTATTTATTTGTTCTTTATATGGAAGGTTTGACCATGCTTATTCAAAGAGCATTGATGAGTAAAAAATGGATTCCGGTTAGGACTTTTAAAGGTGAATCAGGTATTAGTCATTTACTTTTTACTGATGACTTGCTGCTTTTTGGTAAAGTTTCAGCTAAGCAGATTAAAGTGGTCTGTGAGGTGATGAATGTGTTCTGTATGGCGAGTGGGCAGAGAGTTCATCTTTCTAAGTCAATAATTTATTTTTCAAATTCTGTTTCTCGAGTTATGAAATCCCGGCTACAACACTCGCTGGGAATAGCAGTTACTTCTGACTTGGGTAAGTATTTGGGTGTTCCGTTATTGCATGGTTGTACTTCAATTGCTCATTATAGGCATATTGTGAGTTCGGTTGAGACTAGGTTGGCTAATTGGTGTTCTAAATTTTTGAGTCCTGCTGGGAAGGAAGTGCTTATTAAGTCTTCTATTTCTTCGTTACCAATTTACACGATGCAAACAGTTTGGTTACCTTCCTCTATTTGTGGTAATTTAGATCGTTTGGCTCATGATTTTTATTGGGGTTCCTCGCCGGATAGATGTAAGATGCATTTGGTTGGTTGGAATTGGCTTATTTGGCCAAAGAGATTTGGTGGTCAAAAGTTCTAGATTGATGAATATTGCGTTGTTGGGTAAGTTGGGTTGGAAGTTATTTCTGAATGATTCTACTTTGTGGGTGAAGGTGTTACGTTGTAAATATTGTAATGGTGGGTCTCTTCCCTTTTTTGCTAAGGGTTTGGATTCCAGTTTATGGAAGGAGATAGTTAAAAGTTTTAATTTGTTATTTCCTCTTTCAGTTTGGAGGGTTGGTGATGTTTCTCAGATTAGTCTTTGGTTTGATACTTGGTGCTCGGGCCTGATGGATCATATGGATGGCTTGACAGTAGGGGAAGAACATTTTGAGTAGCGCATATAATTAATAATGGTTCTTGGGATTTCGGCCTTACGTTCTGCCATTCCGAATCATCTCAGGGAGGTTATTAGGGCGATTCCTTTGCCTTTGTTTACTTCGATGCAGGATCAAATGTCTTGGAGTTTTTCTTCGAATGGAGCATATTCGGTTCGAGTAGCTTATCAAGCACTTATTTCGGAAGAGGTATCTAATGTTCCTGTTTCATCTTATTTTTCTTGGTTGTGGAAGGTGGCTGGTCCACCGAAATTGAAACATTTCTTGTGGTTACTTGAGCACTCTTGTCTTCCGAAAAATTCGTTGAGGTTCGCACGAGGTTTGGCTACTTCTATTTTGTGTGGAGTGTGCTCTTTATATGCTGAGTCTCCTTTGCATTTGTTGCGTGATTGTAGTCGTGCAGTTGCATGTTGACAGCAGTGAGATGTTCCTGTTAATTTTTTTACTGCGGCGAATTTGGTTGATTGGCTAGCTTTGAATCTGCGGGCTCATGCTGTGGGTCTTTTTGGTTTTGCCTGGGCCCATTGGTTTCTGGCAAGTATTTAGTGGTTGTGGAAGGCTCGGAATTTATTGCTCTTTCAAAATTTCCTTAGCCATTTTGAATGGTTGCGTCTTTAAAGTTGCAATGGATGTGTCCCTGACTTCTGTTTCACAACCGAAGTTTCATTGTGTGAGGCGTTGGATTGGTTGGACTACGCTGCCATCTGGTTGGGTGAAGTTGAATTGTGACGACAGTTCTATTGTTAAACCTGGGCTGACTAGTGGTGGAGGGTTGTTGCGCGATTAATTTGGTCGTTGGCTAGGGGGATATTAGTTTCGACTTGGTGTTTCAACTATCTTGGTGGGGGAGTTATGGTCTATTCGCGATGGTTTGATTTTTGTGTGGGATCACGATTTTCGACAAGTTGTTGTAGAATCTAATAGCATGGAGGCGGTGTGGATGGTAACTTGTGGTGTTCTTTCTTCACATCCCCTGTCTGTTTTGGTTGTGAATATTCAAGCTTTACTTGCTAGGAATTGGAGTTGCTCTATTAGGTATGTACTTTGTGAAGGTAATTTTGCAGCAGATTGTCTGGCTAAATTAGGTCATGGCATCGCTTCACATTTTCAAGTTTGGAATGCTATTCCTGAACCCCTCTCCTTGATTGTATGGGCTGATGCTTGTGGTATTTCTTTTATGAGGTAGTTTCCGTTTCTCTTAGTTGTAACAAAAAAAAACTATGTATTAAGTTCATTTATTGTATGCCAATCTTGATATTTTAAATTTCTCAATACTTGTTTCTCATGAATTTTATTTGACAATTCCATTTGAGTATACTAATTGGCATTTAATTGTCTTACAATTAATGATTGAGAATATATATGATATTTTGATTTCATAAAAATTAAAATATGATTATTCACTTTATATGTGTACTAGCAGATGGTCACTGCACAAATGTACAGTGAGATATTCAAAACGATAATGGCCAGTTGAACTAGAATGTGCTAAATATAATTTGTTTGTATAATATCTATAGGTTGTCTCTTAAATATTTGTAGTATATTGAACAATTGTGTTCGAATCACGTGGAAGTATATTTAAGTAAAAGGGTAAGATAAATAGCAAAAAAAGCAGGAGGAAGTAAAGAAGTTATTTACAAGTTTGTAGTTTACCTTATGAGGTAGCAGCATTAATTAATCATTAGCAAAAGTTACATGTTTAGGTTGTCTTATATATGGTGAAAAGTTCCTGATTCTAAATCTCTCTCTCTCTCTTCCTTACTTCTCTATTTGTATTTTATAGACAAAATCATAACAAACCACGTGTTCATTACAAGTCATAGAAAATTCCACAAAAAAAACCAGTGTCAGGTTAAGAAAACTTCACTTCTATTAATTTTGATGAAAGTCAAATAATAATAATCATAGAAGTATTTGAACTATTTTGATGAATTTATTAAGTGCGCAGATAAATTTAAGTAGCACAAATCATCAAATCAAGATGATACGTTAATAAAAGCTAAATAGGAAGGATCAAAAGAAGTGCAAAGTGCTTAGTCTAATATACCAAATGAAGCATATGAATCTATATATGACGATGAACATCGAAGAATGTACTAGAACGTTAGTTAGTTAGAGTTAGTTACAGGACTTGATTGAAGAATGTACTAGAACGTCAGTTAGTTGGAGTTAGTTACAGGACTTGACTAATAACTATTTTTAGAAGATTTGACAAGCAGAATTCTTAAGAAGACCGTTGAAGATTTAGGTTATAAATAGTAGTTATAGTCGTAAACAAAAATACTCTATTATACAAAAATACATTTACGATACAATACAAAGAGAGAAAAGAATTCTGATTGTAAAAGCTCAAGTGCTCACGCAAAAGAGAGCAAATACATCTGTAATATGATGCTCAAACAATATCTTTTTGAGTGAAAACAAAGGCTAGAGCCTGAAGAGGCTAAGGAAGCAAATAAATAATACTTTGTGAAAGAGACCTGAAGAGGCTCTGGAAGTGAGAAATAATACTTGTAATGTTGAAGGTTATAGTAAAATCTCAGACGGACTCTGAGGACTGGACGTAGCCCAAGGTTAAGGGTGAACTAGGATAAATCGCAACGTCATATTTTCTAACTCTTATCTCTTTACTTTTCTTATTGTTAGAAGAATAGATACTAATTTTCGCTATTACATTACTCATCAAATTAAGTGAATTGTTTTTAATCATCTAAATTTGTCAAGAAAATCAAGAAGTTTTTAAAGATTAATATCTTGAACAATTTGACACAATTCAACCCACCTTCTTGTGTATTTTACAGATTATACATGATTTCTATATCAACAAGTGATTTACTTTGGTTAGTCAGAGTAAGGTTTCCAAGAAACACTGTTACAAAGTGAGGAAAAAGGTCCATGGCTAAATCACATGTTTTTATAGCCAAAGGTGCCTCAGTCTTAATACCCCCTGCATTCAATGGTGAAGACTATTATTATTAGAAGGACAGGATGCGGTTCTTCATAGAATTCACACATATTGATCTTTGGGATATCATTGAAAATAGACTATATAGTCCAACAAACAATGAAGGAGATATCATCTCTCGTGACCAATGTACAGTTAATCAAAAAGCTCGCTTTCATTTAAATTCAAAGGTCAAGTTCTTCTTAAGTTGTGCCCTAAGCAGAAGTGAATATGATAAGGTTCATGGATGCGAATCTGCAAAGGAAATGTGGGATGCATTATCTGTTGGACCTCGAACTTTTGGTGGAAATTAGAAATATGAAAATGAATTTAAATGAGTGTTTTTGTATCTGTATTGTGTAATAGATGTAATTGTGCCTTAAGGAAATTGATGAGAAAAAAATAATTAGATTTGAGGACTTTGATATTTGAGTAGATTTGCACGGGTTATGAGAGTAAAGTGAATGAGCTGACTGAAATGGAAGTTAAAAATCAAGAAATAAAGAGAAAAAGTGTGAAAATATGAAGAATTGTGAAAGTTTGACTT
>JANZLX010000009.1:20783699-20815705 GCA_025531955.1 Erythroxylum orinocense
AACCATTTTGCTTCAAATTGCTGTCGCTCTGTCCTTCCAGGCGCTAATTTTTCTTAGTCTTAGTCCCAGTCTCTTCTTCTTTCTAAATCGGATGGCTTATGGTCAAGAGTGTTGAATTGTAGCATGTACTTGGATTCATTTCAAACGGCTTTACTCCTTAATTATTGCATCTCTTATTGGTAGTAGTGCACTGCCATGATTCAGCTCAATCAAACCTAACATTAATCAACGTTTATGGAAATCTATTCTTCAGTAATGCATCTTAAATTCTTAATGAGACCAATGGAAGGGCAACTCTCTTCATCTTGCTTTTTCGTTCATATGTTACTGTAGTCAATAGACAAATTGAAACTAAATAAAATATGGACAGGAACAGGGACAGGAAGAGAATGCCTTAAGAGACCGGTGATTGCAAAATAAAATATGGAAATATATAATAATTGTTTTATGTGGGTCCTGTATAGGACTCGTATAGATCCCGTAAAATAAATAATTGAGAATTTATAAGACATAATAAGATAGAGTAATATTAGATAGAAGATCTAGACTCCAACAGCCTGCTCTTAGGAATCATCATTTAGTGGATTTGGTTAAAGTCAAACGTTAAGGAATAAGTGCTTGCAAATGTCCGCTGGACTTATGTGGCCATATCGGTACAAGACAGATTATATTCTTATTTAATTAGTTGCACGTTTTTATAGTTATGTACATTGAATTCAATTTTCGAATATCATATAATTAAATACATATTATGATGTCTATGTTCTATGATATAACTCGTAAATATTTAAACACAAGATCACAGTTTAAAGCGATAATTTAATAAATAATGTTTATCAAATTTTTTAACGATAATTATTTTTTTTCTTCAATTCATTTTTAAATTAATTTATGTATATTTTTAGATTGAGAAAAAAGTAAAGTTTAGGGAAATAATATTTAATTATTAAACAAGCCTAGTGTAAAATCTTCCATAAAATATATATTAATATAGTCTTTTGGTATAAAGTATCAGCCGACATAATTTACTAATTATTACGTCAATTTAAAAATTTATCCAATACGCATGTAAAGTACCAAACAGTTCACCAATCATTTGCAAGAAAAATATAATAAGTAATTAATTTAATCAGATATGTTTTAAAACAAAACCAAACCCATCAAGACCACCAAATCCGTTATTGTATAATTATTTTTATATAGTGAATTTTAAAGTAATTATCCTTCTAAATTATTTAATATTAAATATTAATTTTTACAAGTTTAAAATATATTTTTTTAATTGAGATGATTATTTATTTATTTATTTCCTACCCTCCCAAACCATTTGAAAACCCCGAGAAGGAGACCCTCTCCTTGTCCGTGATGAATCATGAACTCAACTTTGATCGTTCATCGTTACACCAAATCCCAAGTTCTCACGAAGTTAATTATTACCGTAATAAGCACTTACTAAATCAAAAACCCACATTTCTCTATTACAATCTCCTCCGTTTTCACTGTTTTCCCCTCTTAATCTTCATCGCTTCTCTGTGTATAAGCGTAAATAAAGCACCCCTCTGGGTCTTCTTCTTCTCCTTTCATTTTGGGTTTCTTTAATTCTTCTGTTCATAAAGTGTCATAAAGGATTTGGAACACTTGTCCATGTCGGAGTGATTGAATCATGCCGGGTGGTATCAATCTGGCCATATGTTTGTTTTTTGAATTTGGAGACTCTGTCAGATTCCACAAAAAACTAAATGGGTTCTATGTCTTTGTTTGTATCTGATGTGTTCCATTTATTGCTCCTTTGAGACCGTACCATGGATCTGTTTGCCACTGTGCTCGATCCACTGCTTTATTCACGCTTAGACACTCTCTATCGAGGTCAGATCATGACATTTCACGCTCTATAGCCATTGCCTTTCGCCCTTCGTATTATGTTCTCATTAATAGTTATGTCCAATTTATAATTGATGTTCAAAGTCAGTTCCTTTTCACTAATTTATTAGCCGGGGTTTCGGGGTTTTAGTTGTAAGCGGGTTAGTTCGGTTTATAACATCAGGCTTTTGGGTTTTACTGCTTGGAAGTAATATAGTTTGATGATGTATTATCAGCTGAGAAGTTATGAGGTGGTTGAGGGGCTTAATGGGTTCCTGAGACTTCGTTTGAATTTTTCCATTTTGTATCAGTCTATGGTGCAAAGTGAGATAAGTTCTCCATATCAGATATCTCCTAAAAAGTCTTTCTTTTGAGGTCCATATTTCCTAATGGGTAACAACACCTCTCGTGTTGTTGGTTGTTTTATGCCCTCCAATGGCAAACACGGTGTTGATTTGGAGTTTTTAGAGCCATTGGATGAGGGTTTGGGCCATTCATTTTGTTACATAAGGCCATCGATTTTTGATTCTCCTGCTATTACTCCGTCAAACTCTGAGAGGTTTACGGTTGATTCCAGCATCCTGGATTCAGAAACATTCAGTGGTTCATTTATACAGGATACAATAGATGATCCATCAGGTCTATATAAATCATGTAAATACGTCCCTGAAACTACTTTTAAAACCATATCAGGGGCATCGGTCAGTGCTAATGTTAAAACTGCTAGGACTTGTAGCCAGAGTGCCTTATTTGCCAGTGATATGCAAGAGCCTGCTGCATCATTTGAGAGCACTGCTTCATTTGCTGCAATCCCTTTGCAGCCGTTACCTCGTGGCTCTGGTCCTTTAAATGGCTTCATGTCTGGGCCACTCGAGAGAGGTTACGCTTCAGGTCCTTTAGAAAAGGGCAGTGGTTTTATGTCTGGACCAATGGAAAAAGGGGTAATGTCAGGTCCCCTTGATTATGCTGATATATCCAATTTCTCTGCTCCACTTTCACGAGGTCGTAGGAGGCCCCGCTTCCATTTTCTAGTGAGGAGTGTTAGTGGACCAATGAAGAGCACTCTCTCCCAAACATTCTCAAGACATTCAATGGGGTTCGGGTGGATGCATAAGATTTTGTTGCGTCCAGTTACTAAATTGGCATGGCAAGTTAAAGAGCAAAAGTTCCATCAAGAATTCATGAGAAATTGTTCTGAAGGACGATCATCAGAAGGAGAGTATATGAACAGTCGCAACTTGCAGTGGGCTCATGGGAAGGCTGGAGAAGATAGGATTCAGGTTGTAATTTCTGAAGAGCATGGATGGTTATTTGCTGGAATATATGATGGCTTTACTGGGCCTGATGCAACTGACTTTCTGATGAGCAATCTCTACAGAGCCATAGACAAGGAACTTGAAGGACTTTTATGGGATTATGAAGTTAATGCTTCAAGTGGTTCTGCAAATGTCGAAGTTCAAAAGAGTGAGATATATGCAGATGATTCAGGGTGCAGCAGGGGAAATCAGCCAAGTTTGAGTGCTGATGATTCTTGTAATGTTGGAGAGTCAAATAATCCTGGTCTTCTCAGGGAGCAATTCCATAATTGTGAGATAATGGAGGAAGCTGACAATAATGGGAGCAGACAGCAGCAATCATTTAATTGTAAAAAGGCTACCGTTTCTGGTTCTGCTCCTTTTTCTGTTCCAACTTCCAACTTGACTGGCCAAGTTAGGAAAAGTATGCGGCTATATGAGTTGCTACAAATGGAATCTTGCGGTGAACTAGGTACTACATCAATCTCAGTGGTTGAAAAGCAAAGCAGGAATTTGCAGTACCAACAAAGTTTAGACATTTTTGGTTCTAGACAAAATTTCCTAGAAGGACAAATAAGGGTTTTCTCATTGAATGATCATAAAGGAGATGGGTCCGGTTGTCGGGGTCAAGATCCTACTACATCTGGAGAAGATAGTGCCGTTGGGGTTGAATCAAACAATCAAGGCAGTTTAGCTGAAGTTTCTGTTTTACGAAGACAGAGTTTAGGAAAGTCTAATATTGGTTCTAAGCTTAGGCAAATGTGTCGGAAGCAGAAGTCTTTACGAAAGAAGCTCTTTCCTTGGAGTTATGATTGGCATAGAAAGGCAAGTCCCACCGACGAAAGAGTAGTAGAATCCTCAGGACCTATCAGAAGACGAAAGTCAGTATGTGTTGACCATGATGCTGTTTTAAGAGCTATGAACTGTGCGCTTGAGCATACTGAAGAGGCTTACATGGAAATGGTGGAAAAGGACCTTAAACACCCAGAGCTTGCTCTGATGGGATCCTGTTTGCTGGTAGTGTTGATGAAGGATCAAGATGTATATATCATGAACGTTGGGGATAGCCGTGCAATCTTAGCACAGGAAAGACCTAATGATCGTCAATCTAATCCAAGTTATTTGAAGGATGACATTAGGCCTCGGAACAGATTAAGAGAGTCATTAGTAGGCATGGAGCTGGACAGAATCTCAGAGGAGTCTCCAATCCATAGCTTGAGCAGTCAGGTTAATGTGCTCAACAAGAACAGGGAGATCTCGATTTGTGGATTGAAGATGAGGGCAGTTCAGCTTTCCACTGATCATAGCACAAGCATTGAAGAGGTACCTTCTTGAATATTGCAGTTAGTTATTTTCATTTATAATTTATCTCTAGGACATGTTTATTTTATGTCATCTATCATAGAGTTGTTTACATCTATAACATGTACTAAGTTATGTGGAGTCCACTTTACTTGGATGTTCCTGATACAGAATTAAGAGAGGAGTTGCTGAATATTGAAATTGCATCTGCTTGTGATTAATGAATCGTAAGTATTTGCAGGAAGTATTGAGAATAAAGGCTGAACATCCTGATGACAGCCAAGCTATTTTAAATGATCGAGTGAAGGGCCAGTTGAAAGTTACCAGGGCATTTGGTGCTGGGTTTCTGAAGAAGGTAATTTGTCTGTGTGATTTCCTTAGCTGTCTCCTCTAATTTCTGTGATTAACCTGTCTTGAATATTTATTGATTTGCTAACTGAAGATTTCTGTATTACCTGATCTATTGTCTACTGTTGCTTCTTATTTTGCTGCTGCAAAAAAAATGTGAAGTGCAAATTAAAAGATGCTATTTTAAGAATAGATCAGGATATGAAATACTGAAATTGCCTAATATCTTTGCATGAATTGTGTTATGGACTTACATTTAGGTATTCTCTGATTGATGCTTAAATTGCTTATGAAAGCCGACTATTATTTCTGCATTTTGTTTGTAGAACTGTCTCTTAACCTCATTTGCTCCACATTTTAGATGGTTTTTGTGTTTCCCTGGTTTCCCTTTCAAGCAATTACAGCGATTTATGGTGTGATAAAATTAGGAATACAGAAGAAATGATTAAAGAGTCAGGGGGGTGAATAGGCTTTATGGTTAGTCTTTAAATTTTTGTATGTGTTGCTGTATATATGTACCATCATTCCCTGATAGCTGTTGGTGTTTTATAAACTTTCTCATGGTTTCATTGCTTGATTTCTGCTAGTGTATTTAAAATTTTGTGATTCAGAATTTAGTAATCGGTAGTATATGTTTCATTTTTCTTTGATGTGTATAGTGTCTTTCCCCTGATTTCCCTTCTTTGGTGCAGCCAAGTTGTAATGATGCTCTGCTACACTCCTTTCGGATACCTTATGTGGGAAGTAAACCTTATATTAGTTGCATTCCTTCTATTCTTCACCACCGGCTTTCATCAAGTGATCGATTCTTGGTTCTATCTTCTGACGGACTTTACCAGTACTTCAGCAATGAAGAAGTGGTTTCCCATGTTACGTGGTTCATGGAGAATGTCCCTGAAGGTGATCCTGCACAGTATCTTATTGCAGAACTTTTATTCCGTGCTGCTAAGAAAAATGGTAAGCAGTAAAAAGTTATCATTCATTCAATTGTGAGGATTAAATACTGTTGGCAAAAGGTTGAACAACGCAAAAAAAAAAAAAGAGACTTTGATGGGATCCAAGTTGCAACAAGTGCTTTCTTTATAAAGGTCTCAGAGTCTGTGGCTGCACAGATTATTGATTCTCATTTTATATTTAATTTATTGAGTTGCTGCATGCTGTGCCAGCCTTTTTCCTGCTCGTGGTATTTAATAATACCTATGGGATTTGTCACAAGTATTACATAATGTCTAGGTTCTAATACTATGGTAGTCAGGAATCAATCCTTTTGCTTTCACCTATCTGCTATAATTCTCTGAATCTGATGGCTTCAGATTGGTTGTTGCAGGAATGGGTTTTCATGATCTGCTTGATATTCCACATGGAGATCGGCGTAAATATCACGATGATGTTTCTGTTTTGGTGGTTTCCCTTGAGGGAAGGATTTGGAGATCATCTGGGTAGTTTTCCTTTTCACTTGTATATTGCCTCATTGATGTTAAATGTTTCTAAGCAAGGGTAAGCATTTTGAAGTTTAGAAATTAGATATGACGTTCTTTTGGATATAATCATTTTGACACAAAATCTAGGACGATCAATCCGTTCAAGTTTCCACATTCATTCTGTTAATATAAAACTTTTTGTGTTTAAGCTGTCACCTACACCCGACACTTGTGTTTTCTTAGCCTTCCACTGTAAGCAGTGTGTTGGAGTACGGCCAGAATTTTGCAGCAAAAACCTTGAAAATCTGTTCCTTCACCTGAAACAGGATTGTTTGATTCAAAAAGAGGAAGATGCGATTTCACTTCACTGCTTAACACAGCGTTGAACGTGAAATAGCCACAGATTCCAACCCCTTTGTACTATTTCGTTTCATGTGAAGGTTAATGGATCTCAGACAAAGCTAGCACTCCATTTTCCCTGTGCATATTTTGTCTTCTTCGACATAAGATGGCAGTATGCATTTTATATAGTCAGAACTGATTAGATTAATGGTTATGTTTTGCAGTCCGCTCCAGGCATGCTCATTGTCATTCGTGTCTGTAGTGGTGTCAGAAGTACTTTTGGCATTGATTAACACCTTTATGCTGTTGGTCATGCACTTTTCAGTGGATCAGCCCCTGTCCAAACTGGACCTATCCCTTTTTTTTTATGAAGATTTGATGAAAGTTTAAAAAAGATTGGATATTTAAAATTCATTAATCCTAATTAATTATTACATAAACAACAATGGTTTTGTTTATCTGGTGAAAGGTCCTTGGAATTGGGCTTTGATATGAGTGAGGGAAAAGCTGTTGGTAGTGATGTCTTCCATTAAAATATATCGTATCTTGTGTGTCATGCACAAATTTGTAGGCGGAGTGGACGCATCTGCATGTTTCATGCTCTTGCTTATTGCAGGAAATCTGGGATTTTGACTGTAGTAATCAAAGTAGGTGTTGCTTTGACATTGGCTATTCTGAGCATCCACAACACAAAAAACTAAAATCTCCCATTGAAGTTCACTTTTTATAAAGCAATGCACTTTGTACATTAAAGTAGAGTTGGCATGAAAACAGAAACAACAGATAACAGACAGGCAGGCAGGCAGGCAGGCCCATTCAATTCAACAACTCCTGCGATGTAGCTGCTTAACCTACAACTCCTTGCTATTATTTTACTTCTTCTTCTACAGTGCACGAAAAGTTAACCAAAACTTTTCTTTTACTTCGTATTTTTTTGTATATAATTTCTTTACTTCTTTGAAACTATGTGAATTTCGTCTAAAGAATAGGTCCAAGTGCGGTAGTAGCGATGTCCCATCTCAAGGGTCCATGTCCTTGTTTCTGGTTTGGTTGATTTGTCTCTTCATGGTCCTTTTGATTCTCCAATTGACCTAAAACTTCATGTTCCCGTTTGCCACATGTCATCAAATTCCACCAATGCTTTGCTTACTCGCGTCTTTTGCTTTCAATAAATTACACCCTATGGGCCTATACCGTACACCTCCAATTAATTGGATGCTGATAAATTTATTCTATAAGGTGACTTTTATATCATTTTTGTTGTCAGTCCCCAGGGAAAACCCCGGATTTCCATTATGAAAACAACAGTTCGGCGTTTAATTTTCTTTGCATTCAAGTTGTATGCCTTTTTCATGCTTTGGTATCACGTCAGCTTCGATCCCAGGAGACTAATCTTCCACGATTACATCTTTAAACTTATTGATATAAATATACAGCTACTACCTCTACAACTACACCACAATTCAACGTGTTCCTTTCTATCTGTGGCATCATATTTAGTGTCTCTTCTATGGCGGCTCTTCTCTCATATCTAGCCCTTTTCGCCGCCATCTCCTCCGTCGTAATCTCGTACGATCCTGACTCGCTTCAAGATATCTGCGTAGCTAATCCTTCTTCAGGTAAATTAAAAAAAAAAGGGATCTTTCTTGTTTATGTTCTGGTAGCCATAGTCTGTTATATTGAACTCATTAGAGAGAAATCTCTTATACTTTCAGGTACTAAGGTAAATGGGTTTACATGTAAACCTGATGCGAATGTCACGGAAGATGATTTCTTCTTCAACGGTATAGCAAAACCAGGAGTGATCAACAACACTGTGGGTTCACTGGTGACAGCAGCGAATGTGGAGAAAATTCCAGGCCTGAATACGCAAGGTGTGTCGTTCTCTCGCATCGACTACGCACCACAGGGTCTTAACCCACCTCACACACACCCGCGAGCCACTGAAATCATCTTCGTTCTCGAAGGTGAACTGGACGTCGGGTTCATCACCACTGCAAACAAGTTGATCTCCAAGCACATCAAAATAGGTGAGGTCTTTGTGTTTCCTAGAGGCCTTGTTCACTTCCAGAAGAACAACAAAGACAAACCAGCCTCCGTACTTTCAGCATTTAATAGTCAACTACCAGGAACTCAGGCCCTGGCCATGACACTCTTTGGTTCAACTCCAGCTGTTCCTGACAACGTTTTGACCAAGGCCTTCCAAGTTGGAACCAAAGAGGTGGAGAAGATCAAATCCAGGTTCGCTCCTAAGAAGTCCTAAGATTGAGGGGTTGTTCTTCTCTTGAAATATTTGGGTATTTGTTTAATAAGAGAAAAACGGGGTGTTGGAATGCGATTGGAAACTTGTTTTTTTTTTGTTGACAATAATGCAATTGGAAACTTGTAGTTATCTTTTTTTCTTATGGCAACAATTATTTGCGGTCCTACAAAATATGATTACGATTAAGTACCGTGTGATTGAATAATTAAAACTAAAGACGAAGCAAAATAATTAATGCATCTACCACATAAACCTGTGTAGTAGGTGATAGGAGAGGATTGGCTTTAACTTGTCATTTTTTCGTGCTTGTTTTTACATATCTTCTGTTTAGTTTTACTCTGTCTTATTTTATTTTATGAAATTTTAATCATTTATTTTACGGGTTTCACATGAATCTCATACGAGACTCACATAAATAAATAGCTGAAATTTATTAAATACAATAAAACACTATAATATTAGACAATAAATCTGAAATCTCTATTAAGTATCTTTTAACATTTCAAGGTATGGTTCGAGGTCTTATGTATTTGTTAGATTTTGAGTAACGTCACATGGAAATGATATGTAAAGGAAGTGAAGGAAAGCCCGGAGGATTTGGTGAACAAAACACATAATCATGTCCAGAGGAACGTTCTCAGACAAATGTCGTTGTCTCTGTCAAAATTACAGAATATAATTGGGTCCAAGGTGAAGCAAGAGACCAAAAAATCAGCAACAGCTTTGGTTGCTTTAACACAAATAGATGCATTTCGTAGTGAACAAGGCTGTAGCTAATAGATAAATAACCTAATTTAGTTGGTAAGATATGTCTTTCATTGTCTATTTCAGCTGAGTAGCTATACTTGAGCTAGAATGTTGCTGTAAGTAGAGATGTCCTAGTAATTAATATCCATATCAATTAGGGATGCCAAATTAGTTGGTACTGCTTTAACTAAATTTAAAACTCAAAGGACAATCTAAGTTTAAACAAGACCAACCTAAATTCAAATTTTATAATTTTTTAAATCAAATTAATTGTAAAAAATAATATGAATATGGGTGGAGTTAACTCAAAACTTAAATTTGATTTGTTCATTTTTAAAAATTCAAAATTTTCAAATTTAATTTTGAATTTTAGGCAACATTATAGACGTAGATTTGGACTTCAGACCAGTGTTGGTTCATGGCCAACCTAATGTGACTGGACGAAAAAAAGAGCTCGAAATCAATTGAGAGTACAAAAACGTGTTGAAATGCTGCGTTTCAACTCTGGATTGAAACAAGAAACATCTGACCATGAAACTATCACGGTCCGAGGCTTTGTTTTGAAAACCGGATTGGACCGGTTGGTTCGACCGGTTTGATCGGTAACCGATCGGCTATCTGATTCGGTTCACCCCTAAAAATCGGTTCTCAATTGAACTAATGAGAACCGATCAAAACTGATCAATGACTGGTCAGACCAGTCCGGTGAAACCGGTCCGATCACTGGTTCAATAAATTTTTTATTTTATTATTTTTTGTATATTATTAATATTATATATAATTAAATAAAATTATTGCATAATTATAGCATTACACCGGTTCGACCGATCAAACCGGTGATCATTAAGACCTTCAATTTGATGACTGGTCCGAATTTTAAAACACTGGTCCAAGGTCTGCGTTTCAACTCTGGATTGAAACAAGAAACATCTGACCATGAAACTATCATGGTCCAAGGTCTCGTCATGTATCTATCTCTATGCTTACCTCACGAAACTGGCAAGGGGCAACAATTTTTGTTTCCGTTCTCTTCTCCTATGTATTCGATCTTCAATTTCCTGTTTGATTAGAAGTCTGGTTTGTCCAAATTGCTTAGAAATATGTAACCCTACAGTTCATGAAGTTCCTTTCATTGTTTCAGCTTATGAGCTCTCTGTTCCTCCCCTGCCAATGCCATCCTTTTACTTGTCCGTCGTTGATTCTATTTACCTGTCTTATCAACTAGTTGTTACGTGCAGATCATCCTGTGCTGCATAAGTAGAAAAATTCACAGGATGATAGTGCTTCGTCCAAACCTGCTGATAACAACACTGATGCAATAGTATATAAACGAAATGCAACACGAGTTCATGCTGGGGTTAACGCCACCAGTTCAACTGGATTCACCAAATGAGTCGCAGTAAAACTATTTAAATTAGACTTAAAACCGCTGCCCCAAGAACCAAACAGCTTAGAAAAAGCTCCCAACTAGCTCATATGTACTTCTTGAGGAGCTGAACTGTTGGGATTTTACTGCTTATCTGTTATCTTTCAAACACAAATACTGATAAAGCTTGGTTAACTTTGCAGATGTATCTAGTACAACCAATTAGGTGAGATAGTTCAACCGTTCATTTTCTTTACTTTCCTCCAACTCATAGGTTGGCCTGGGAGAGTTGGTGAATAGGGCTGATTATTACCCTAGGTATACAAATGTATCTCTGTCTCCAACGATTTACTAATCTAGATCTCAAGTTTCTTAGATGAGCTCAAGCATGAATTATCCAGTGAGCTATGCCCCTGAGCTTAATGAAGGCTCTTTCAGTTACCACCCTACTTCAAGAACACAAATACTTCTTTACGCAACACAATGCATTTGTATTACATCATACATTTTATAAGCATATTCCTGTATATGATCCTGTCACCTGAGAAAATTTGATTGACACAGCCACTTGGCTACCTTCAAGAGTCAACATTAGGGTTCTGAAGTAAAAATCTGGCATTACTCAGAACAGCACTGGTCTCCTCATTTGAAGCATCAAGCAATCGAAGTTCTTTGATCTCCTCCTGCCATTTCTCCATTTGTTCCTTATGCAACCTGTCAACAAACCCATAAAAACTCTAAAATTAAAAAGTGAAAAATAAAAAATAAAATCAACCATTGTTCATAAAAGATACAGAGCTCTCACAAACTTACAGAATCAACCTATCTTCAAATTCATTACTAAGCTCCTTAAACATGGCTTTTGTTGATTCCAACAACTCAGATACCTTGCACAAAATGAATGACCACGCATGAAAAATACCAAAACCATTAGCAGCTATAGTTACCATATTTTATTTTTCTGTAATATCAGATATACCGTTTGGGTAAATTGTTCAATTTTCTCAAGAATCCGCGCAATATTCAACTCCATCTCCTCAGAACCCGCAATGTTTGTTTCATCTTCTTCCTTCTCCATACTTTCTGGCTCTGCTTCATCCCCTAATCCACGTTCCTTCTCTTCATTCTAGGAAATATAACATATAGTAAAATGCTTGTTGCAGCATGAAACAAGAAAAACATTCCCACACAACCTGAAAGGCATTGAGAACTGAAAATGCAAAAAGAATAGCAAAGTAATACTCCAAGTTTCATGCGCTTTGTCACGATCTCGACGGTTTCATTCCCCATCTATGCAGTTACAGTTAAAAACTACACGAAAATATCAGTCCCTTATCAACTGGTATAATCAGTAAACAAGTAAGTTATATCAAAAGTTCAAGCTAATGAACGATCAATTTGCAGTCATACCTACCTAAAGATATTTAGGTTTACCTGAGATCACCGATCGAAACTATGGGATTCTTAGTGGCGGCAAACGGTGAGAATGTCGAGGAGAAGCATATTTCCAAAGTTTCCAAACGCAAAAACAGAATTTTGAATGCTTCGGTTTTTAAATTAGAATATCTTTCGACTCTCACTTAAGATTTCACAAGAGAGCGTGCCTTATACGACGTCGGGTTAGGGCAAACGATTTATGTACTTGCAATAAAGAATGGAATCCAAATCTTCTGTCAAATATTATGGTGTCTTATTGTGTTCAATGAATCTCAGCCATTTATTTATGTTGGACCTGCGTGGGCCCACAAAATAAATGGCTGAGATTTTATAAGACAGAATAAGACAGAGTAAAACTAAACAGAAGATCTAGACTTTGAAAAATGTGCTTTACCTGAGTGTGTGAGCAATTTATTGGTTGATGTAAACCTCCTTATAATTGGGTGCAATTGAACATAGATAGGGCATTCAAAAACTAGTCCTCTTCAATAATAATAGGTGGTCTTATTTGTGATTGTTCAGGTATTTGGCTTGGAAGTTTTGTGCAAAATATTTGTTAGTACTTCAATGTATCTACTGAATATTGAATATGTCGAGTTGAATTGGAAGTAGATTCTTTAGTGGTAACTAATATCTTTCCTTCATAATTTAAGTGACAATGTCTCACAATTTTCTAATTATAGATATCAAATAGATGATTGCACACAATTGAATAATTTCATCTCATCATATTTACAGGAAGAGAAATCGATGTGTCAATTAACTCGCCAATTTTACTGTATATTTTGAGTTAGAAGTTACTACTTTTACTACCGCATCTATCAAGTGCCTCTCTATGCTTTTAGCAGATATATATGAGGTTTGTTTAACTAGATAAATCATGTAATTTGTTACCTTTTTCCTATTCCTTTCATTCCAAAAAAAAAACAAACTTTATTTGATTGAGTGATATATTCGTATCTCTATCTTTAAACAATCGAAGTATCAGAGTGTTTACGCCATAGCCGCCTGCGTTGTTTTACAAGAATAACATTCCTTGGCAGGACTTTGTGTGCTTTCTTGAAGCAGCACTGGAAATCCAGAATCTTTACCCTCTTGAATCCAAGAAAATAAGTCCTTGTTCGCAGAACCAATGTGAGCCATTTCTTTCTTTGCTGCATAAAGGAGCCTCGCTTTCTACTGAAGACTCAATGTTAACCACTCTTCCTGTAGACTTGGTTTCAAGCTACATGAAGACAAGATCAACATCATCAGTGCAACGAAACACAAGTGGCAACAAACCAAAAGGACTTTATCTCATAGTTTTAATTATTGACACTGACACTGTTACTGCACCTTTGGCACCAGACAGACATATATGCGTCGCTTTCCAAATTCCCCGAGTGAAACAAACCTAGGCTGCAAAAGCTCGTCCTAGCTTATGGATTTTTTTTTTTTTGGGTAATGCTAGCTTATGGACTTTCTGAACTAAGATACTTACACTAAACTTGTAGAAACTATAGGTTTCAGCATGTGATTCGACAACGACACTATATCTTGTTCCGGTCAGACAGTAGGTGCAAAAGGATGACCTTTCGTGTGGTCTGATAATGATGTGATTTTGGTCCTTGAACTTTTGTCTTTTGCCATGTCCATCTCTTTATCATGTATAGTGTGAACAATATGAACTTAGACCAGAGATGGCCTAACCCTAGTAGGAATCTAAGCGTCGTAAGTGTTTATGTGGGGATATTTTATGTAATATCCATACATAAGGTTATCTTAATTTTAGTTTTATTATTATTCATTTAGGTTAAAACTTCATGTTGTCGGATCTCTCCAAACTATAAGTTGCTTTTTATATTCTAACATGAGAATTTTCATATACTAAATGAAATCTCTTGCAAATTATGATTAATTATTCTTTTTTATTTTGGGATACCATTTGCAGATAGGAATTGAACATATGTAAAAGCTATAAGTTAATAATGTTAGGATCATGTAAAATTTATTAATTTATAGATTGTATTGAAAATTGATAAACAAATATTGAATTAAATAAAAATTATTGTATTTTTATGAATCTAATTAATTGAATATGAATTATTAAGTCCAAGAATTTTAGTATAATTATTGTAAAAAAATCAAATATGGAATCTAACTACACTTAAATAATAAATATCATAGTCAAATATGCATATATTTGTGATTTTAGTAAATTATTAATATATAATTATGAATAGAACAAGAGAGATCAGAAAATTAATATCTTATTAATTGATCAAGATTATTAATTTAGCGATATCATAAAGTTTTTAATATACCAAATTTTACTTTATAGTTGTAAGGCCTCAGAACAGCTCATTTGGCATAACAAGAAGCATTAATGGGTGCATTCATTTTGGAGATAACTTGCCAATAAGAAATAGATTGAGTTGAGTAATTTACGAAACAAAAGATCTATTAGTTGGTATTCACGAGGTAATTGACTAGAAATAAATACTTCCTCCTATTCAAAATAAGTGTCGTTTTAGAAGGATTTTAATTATTCAAAATAAGTATTGTTTGTGACTTTTTATACATATTTATGATTTTACTTCCAAAATTACCTTTTAATTTCTCTCACATCTTAATTATACAGATTACACAAATTATATTTTCAAAGCACTTTAATATGTAATTAATAAAGATATATCAGATATTTTATTAACTTTCTTAATAATTGTGCATTCCTCTAAAACGACACTTATTTTGAATAGGAGAGAGGATTTAATACATGATAATCACAAATTATAAGTGAACTTCTTTTCTTGCATGTGTTTATAGCTTGGATTGTAATTCAAGGATACTCTTCAAAATCCAAAACATGATATTTAATGTTGTCATTTAATTTTGGATTCATTGTTTTAATAAGACCTTTAGCAATTAATTTTAAATAATGACAACTTTCTTCTAAATTTTTTAGCAACTAAACATTAAATTAAAATTTAGGGTTTAAAAGATTTAACGATATTAGATTGTCATAAAATTGGCTAAAAATTAAATAAATTAAAGAGTTTAAAATATGATTGAAAAATATTATTCTTATTATCAAATAATTTAAAGTTTAAATAAAAATTATTAAATAAAAATTAATTAATTAATTTTAATTTATAAGAACTTAATAAATCATAAAAATTAACATATTAATTAATAAATTCATAACCAGAATCATTAAAATAAATTGAACTAAAAGATTGAGATTTGGATGCATTTATTAATCTAACCAAAATGGAAAAAGGACAATAAACTCTAGTTCTTATTGGTTATAGACCATTGACAGCTTGTAACTCTGCATCCCTACCATTTTCTACATAAACTAAAAGAGTGTCCATTAGCGCCTGTTCAAGCTTCTTGATTGAACAACCTTCCTTGTTTTTAGCCATGGTGGGCAGCAGAAGTTTGAACACCTATCTGTTTCTCATCTTTCTGGTTGTTTTCCGACATAGGAATAGCCAAGCTTCTGAGTCCCAAGCATCTGGGCCTGGTTTTGTCAGAACAAAGGGAAACAATTTTGTGGTAAATGATAAGCCACTCTACTTAAATGGCTTCAATGCATATTGGCTGATGTACATGGCTTCTGATCAATCGACAAGAGATAAAGTCTGGTCTGCGTTCCAGCAGGCCTCCAAGTGTGGTATGAACATTGCTAGAACTTGGGCGTACAATGATGGAGGTAACAGTAGACCTCTTCAGATTTCTCCAGGTCACTACGATGAAGAGACTTTCAAGGTAATTGTCACAGAAGCTGTGTGAACTCTATAAGCTAAAGTTGAGTTTAATAGCTATTTCAGTTCTCAACTAGGCTCGCTTGATCACGTGAAATTACGATGTCTATTCCCTTTTTTCTTTTAATCTCCTTTCCTAGTTTTCGTGTGTTAATTTATTTCAGGGACTGGACATGGTGATATCTGAAGCCAGAAAATATGGGATTTATGTGATCCTGGGCTTAATAAACAACTACGAAGATTTTGGAGGTAGACATCAATATGTTCAATGGGCAAGGGAAAGAGGTGAGCAAGTGAGTCGCGACGACGACTTCTATTCTAATCCTCTCATCAGACAATATTACAAGAACCATGTCAAGGTATAGCCAATCCTTTAAGTTCTTAACTTTCCTTCGACTGGTGAGTAACATACGTTTCGGAGTCTTGGCAGGCATTCCATCTAGAGGTTCGTTAGTAGACTCGTGAAGGTTATGCATTTGTGTTTTGACGTCCTGTTAGGATTAGGCAAGCATGCACGGAAAACCTGTGCTTTTCTGACCATCTAGGAAGATTCAGAAAACCTACTTAACCATTATTAACATCGTTCTCTACTCTTTAGCTTGCATGATTGGCGAGTGTCATGTTCTAACTGTGTATGTTTGTTCCGAGTTCTCTCTTCTGACAGACTGTGCTCACGAGAATCAACACTATAACTGGAATGGCATACAAAGATGATCCCACAATTTTCGCTTGGGAGCTTATAAACGAACCTCGTTCCGATGACCCCTCTGGAGTCCTAATTCAGGTCATTTCTGAGCAATCCACGTATCTCCCATTTCCAGTATAACTATCAAGTTACGTCCTCTATCTATACCTTTTCTGGGACTTTTATATTCTTCCTTGTGATGGCATGTGTTGTGATTCTTGAAGGATTGGATCAAGGAAGTGGCAGCATACCTCAAATCCGTCGACAGCAATCATCTTCTGGAAATAGGACTTGAAGGGTTTTACGGGGACTCAGGGAAGCAGAACAATCCTGGCAACATCACATATGGGTCCGATTTTATCTTGAACAACCAAATCCCAGAGATAGATTATGCAACCATTCATCTCTACCCAGAAACTTGGTAAGCCTTCTTCTAACTCCATTCACAATTTTCGTACAATTCATGACCTCATATCATATGAATGGAACATGACACAGGCTGCCCAACGCAAACGAGAAGGAACAAGACGCTTTTGTGGACAGATGGATCCAAGTACACACCATGGACGCCGATTCAGTGCTCAGAAAACCACTTATGATAGGGGAGTTTGGCAAGTCTTCAAAACTTCCAGGGTTCACCGTTCAAACAAGGGATGGTTATTTCCAGAAGATATATGATATCATACATAACAGTGTCAAAGGTGGTAGGGCGTTTACTGGTGGGATTTTCTGGCAACTTTTGGCCCAAGGAATGGACAGCTTTGGCGATGGGTATGAGGTTGTCCTTGAAGAGAGCCCTTCAACTGCCTATGTTATAGCTCAGCAATCTAAAAGACTTCACATTCGTAATCGTTAGTCATATAATTCACAATAGAAAGTTTTAACAATGAGGTTGATTTGTCTGACAGTATTACCTTCTGCTATTTCATGGACATGTATTGGGGGATAATAAGAATTAATCATTTCAGTGAGTGTGACTATCATTTACTCTGAAGCAGATTCTATCTATTTTGAAAGCTACTCTTTAATCTTTGCAATTGTTAGAGGAGAGCATGCGACAAAAACAATTAAAAAGTAAAGGAACTTCAAGGGGAAGACTACAATTATAAGAAAACACGCTTATGGTTAACGTATGTTACACCAGAATCTGATTGTAGTATTATTACAATATAAAATAGGTCGAAACGGGAGTCGCAAATGTAACTGTGCAGGAGTTCTATTGTTGCTATAGCGGAGAGTAAAAGCTTCCAGGGTCCAATCATTGGCATTAAGCATGCAAAACCTAGTTGCCCCACAGGCTCGGATCGGCGAAATTGCCCAACTTCGACATGCAAAGGAACACAATTCCTCGATCAGGTTTCATTGATTTTATGGTGACGTATCAACTGCACTATGCCTATTTTCCACCTATACATGCAACGAAGGACAAAGGGACAGCGAAGTCACTGATGGAGAAACTACCACAAGCTGACTAGCTGTACATTGGAGAAACTACCACAGGCTGACTAGCTGTACATACATACATTTGGATTGTTGAAGCTACAAGTATATTTTATTTATCAATCCTGAGATTATTACAAAGATGTCCCAATTCAGGTCTCGCATCCATCCACGTATTGAAATTTGTTTCAGCTGCATTGGTGCAGTATAGGTAGGATCTGAATGTGATGAGAAAGAAGTATCGCCTGTAGATGTACAAAGGAAACTGGTTATGCCTTCGTACCGGAAAAAGTAAAGAATTTGGTTGGGGAATAGATAAGGGAAGTGAAGGAACAACGTGGTCATCACTAATCACCAAGTAAATATAGCACATTTACTGAAAGGAGGAAAGAAAATTAGCCAATGGTCATAAGTTGGTAAAGTGTAAATCAACCTTAAAGCCTTCAGTCCCATATCCTTGAGATGCGCACGCTGCTCATCATCCCCATCACGAAATTTCCTGAGTTCCTTACTGTAATAATATATATCATCACGTAAATGCCCTGCACCTGCACACCTGTGGAAGAGAAGTAAGAAACCCTGCACAACAAATGACAATATGCCAAATAAGACTGACCTTGGAGATGCAAATGATACGGAATCAAAATTAAATGATGTATAGCCAAACAAATGCAGTCCAACATAGGTTCTAACCGAAGCAGAGACCAGTCAACAAGTTAACACAATGTAATATTTTCTTTCTAACGGTCAAAATTGTTAACACCTTTAATGCTCAAAAGTACAAAATTATAGTGAGACAACATACTTGTCAATAATAATGTCCACATCTGCTTTGCTATGTGGACCGCAAAGAGAACTCTTGTTAGGCTTAGTATGTCACGGTAATCACCCATCTTGAGTGCTTCTTCATCAGACGATTGCGATGGCAGATACTCTTCAGCCATCACTGGGCCTTGTGGAATCTGTGCTGTGAAGTTTGCCTCTGCTTTGACTTTAATACAAAGAATGGCCATTGCATACGCAACTCCTCCAAACCCTGTGTGTGAAACAAATAGGTAATTCCCTGCACAACTGGAAAAAAGATAGATAATTAAGATCATCTCTGCAAAAATCAATTCAATATTGAAAATTATAATGAAATAAGCTTCCTCCTAAAACTAAATTACTGGGTAAATTCATAGTAGCCATGCCCTACTAGTAAGACCAACAATAGCAGTTTGAAGCAGTCATCTTCCAAGTTAAATCATTCTTCAATTCGTTTACCAAATAGACCAATCAGACCAGTAGTTAAACTAGTGGCTAAAGATGCAAAATGTGGATTGTATAAAGAAGTGATTATAGTACATACTCATCTTTACAACACTGGATTGCATCAACATCATAAGCTAACGCCTCCCTCTCTCTAGTTAACGGTATCCTCCTGTAACTGACATCATACCCGTCATCCTTTAGGGCAGCATAAACTTCAGCTGGTGTCTTCACATCATCTGCAAAAATGTTCTCCCAATATCCCACAACACTGGATTGATTTGTTTCGGGATTAAATTCTTCACGATGTAAAAGCATTCTACCACCAGAATGTCTCACCTCAGATATTATATCTTCTTTTAGCCTTGCTTCCATATGTTTCACCTGCGAATAACAAGTAAGATAAAGACGCAAAGACACCGACAGGCTTAACATAAAATAATATCAATGATGGCACACCACTGGACCAGTTATTCCAACATGCTTGAGTGTATCGACAGGCTTATTAAGCTCTCTGAGGACAAATGGGGTTCCATTGATGTAAACAACTGCTTCTTCTCTGAGATCAGTCAATATCACCTTCCCAGTAACATGCCCGCCTAGTTTAGGTTTGGCACCTAAATATGCTAGCATCTCTTTAGCACCAGCAATTGTTGGAGTTGCCATGCTGTAAACAGGATATCCATCCACCTGAAGCATAAAGAAGTTTAGGCTTAATGTGTATATATATGTGTAAGCATACAACTGTGCCCTGGTATTATTATAATACTAAATTACACAGAATATAACCATGCTAAAAAGATTAAGAGGTGAATATGATCAGAGCTAGATTATGTTGGATGCTAAAGTGAAACATTTACAACTACGCAAGGGTGTTATCTCCTCCTGATTTTTTAATCTCATTGGTGTAATGCCTTCTTCATGTCAATGACAAAATATATAAGCAAAGAATTAACCAAAATAGTCCAGTTGATGCATATAATCTCAGATAATCCAACCAAGACGGTGAGATTAGTACCTTGTAAACATGTGGTGCGCCATGAATCTGTATATGGCTAGAAGTCCTCTGGCCAGGAAAGAAATACATCTTAAGTATCGATCCTGTTCCCAAAACTGAACCACAACGGGCCTTGATGGTGGCCTCCATGACTGCATCTCCATGCTGTGATTCCTGTGGTGCTCTTAGCTCTTCCTGAATTAAAATAAGAATGCAACAGTTTCTGAATTACAACAATACTATCAAAATGAATATCCATAATTTAATAAAAGGAATTGATGAAGCATTGGAGTTCCACCATCAATAGGTGAAAAGATGCTTACAGGTATAGTGAAAAACCGCCCAGGCCTTAGCCTGATGCTCCACTTCATTGCTTGAACCTCTGATCTTTGATGCAACCAAGTCTTAAAGGTCATTTTTGATTCTCCTTGACCACAAAACCCATCAAATGCTTCACTTCCAAGATATGCTGCAAAAGCAATTAGACGGAAATACCTTTCCAAGTATTCAGCACCACGACTCAATGCCACTCTCCTCTCCCTTGGTTCAACATGTTGTTGATTCACCACCTTCCTGTATTGGAGAACAGCTTGACGTATGTTCTGAAGTGCAGAGCACCTATCAATAATTACATCCAAGGCCTTTCGGCATTCCACCCCATGATCAAATAGTCTTGTTATCTTCCGCAAAAGTAGGATATCATCAATGCCAAAAGCACGACTTTGCTCCAATTCAGTCTGCGTTCTGATAATATGGGAGGCTGATGTAGCAACATTGTCTCCAGGTTCTTCACTACTTGAACTGCCATTTCCTCCGGTTTCTTCACCACTTGAGTTACCACTATCCTTTTCTTCATGGTTCATATCATCTGCTAGGACTCTAATGGGTCTCCCATGATCAATTCTGAGTTTCAGAAGGCAAGCAATCACAGTGCCAGTGGTCGTCCTTCCTATCCCCATCTAAATTCAGGTTACCATAGAATATATGTAAGCAGAAAAACATTAAACAGACTCTCTCTCTATCCCTCTGACCTGGGGAGGAACTTTTACCTGACAATTGAAAACAAAGGCAGCATCCTTGGAGGCAGAAGCAATATTCATCACCAATGTGTCAAAGTCTGAACTTTTAGGAGCTTTACCATCAGTGATTGGCACACGAGCATATTTAATGGGAAAACCATCAGCCTCTAAGCATTTGAAGACTTCAAGGGGTGTCTTGATAGAATCAGATTTCACACATTCCCATGCGTCAAAAATTTGCTCATCATTTGTTTCATGAATGACCATTATAGCGCCTCCATAGCGTTCAGCTTCTCGTAGGATATCTTCTTTTAATCGAGCCTCCATTCCCTCCACTCTCTCTCGATCTATTCCCTGCATGCATATATTATAATCTAATCTTACCAACTAGTGGCCATATCAATAAGAAGTATAAAATCAATGCCTAACATGCCTAAATCAAAGAAATAGGCATATTTAAAACATGGCAATGCCCATTTGGAGACTGAGGCTTCAGAAAAGGAAAAAACTTCTGGCACTGTTCATGCCTGTCCACAAGAGGTTTACAGGAATTTGATGCATGAAAATGTAACAATCTGTTACCCAAGACAGTCTACAGGAAACATTTCTGGCACTTTTTTGTCTCTGCTAACTAAGACGGTCTACATGAGTCCTAAAATATTCCAATACCATTAAGCAGCATTTGTTCTTTGCATGATGAAGGCACATTAATACATAATGAAAACCTTTTTCCTTGACATCTACTACTGGATTATAATGTTAAAAACAGACAATTGTTTCACAATATACGCACAAAAAAATTAAGGAAATCAACTCTAAATCGAGTACACATCCAGCTCTAGTTTAGTAATCCAACAAATATGTACAGTAGGAGAGTGATCGTGTTTACAGTGTATTCAAGCATGTTCTTGTATGGTCTTTCAACTTCACGAAGCACAAATGGTTTCCCATTGATGTAGATAACAGGTTCTTCTCTCATGTTGTGCCAAAAAACTGGGCGACCACCTTTCAAGCTGCCAATCCTCTGAATAACTGCGAGAATACCATCAACGGTTGGATTTGCAACTCCATAAACTGGAAAGCCAGGAACTTCTCTAAAATTAGGTGCACCGTCTACCCTTTCTGGTAAAGTTTGGTTTTGACAACCAGGATGGTGGTCACTTTTTAGAACCGTTAGACTTCCTAGCACCTCCCCATTTCTTAAGGCAGCAACCACACCCATCTCATGAGGGCGGCCATCAGTAGACTCAGCAATCTTCATGAAAGATGGCTTTAAACTTGCATCTCCAAGGGCACCCATTGGATCTCTCCTGAGCAACCTGCACCAGGAGCAATTGTTGCAAAATTAATTCTACTATTAACTACAGTATCTAGACAATTATTAGAGATAGATAGAAACCTCATTGGGCTCCATTGTTGCAGCATCATGAAAATTGAAGTAATTTATACTTCTAATGTTTGCTCGTATGATACAAAATCTGCAAGGCATGCTTAAACCACTTGAATCATTGGATAACCTTACCTGCGAATAATGCTATACAGTTCCGGTCGTGCTCTCATCCAGTCAGCAAAACTACTGTGACCAAAAGAACTAGAACGGAGGGCATCTCTCTCTGAGTGAATGTATACAGCGAAACATATAAGAAAGTAATATCTTTCCAAGTATTCAACAAAAAACGAAAGCGAAGCTTCTCTCTTCATCTCGTCAGGCTGATGGAGAATATTATTGCGGTAGTTAGCAATTGCTTCACGCAAGTTCTGTGGTTAAACCATTACATTCAGGTGAATTCTCTATGTAACAGAAAATAAAGAAATTTCATTTCTAGTGAACCTGCAATTGAATGGACTACGAATAATAACTAGAAAAACCTGCATGGAGGCACACTTGTCAATGACTTTATCTACTCGTCTTTTGCCTTCAACACCTCCCTGAAAGTGCATTAAAACTCGTAAGAAAACTCAAGGAAATGGTAACTCTTCCATGTATCAAAAGACAAACCAAGTAACTCTTCCACGAATCAAAAGACAACCCAACTACAAAATAAATAACAAAAGGATAAAGAAATAGGTAATTGTTAATATTCGGTACCTCCAAAACACGTGTCAAACTTCTGATGACTGCATATTCTCCCCTAAGAAGTGCCTCCTCTGAGTTTGGCAAAGTATCAGCAACAATAGAACCTGAGTCGAACACTCTCCCCACTGAGTTGGATATTGGGATACCTACAATACATAACAAAATATATATACAAGCTCAGAAATCATCTCTTATAAAATATTTACTGGTTATACGAATCAAAGTAGCAGTTCAATTAAGAATATTTTATACATTAGCAAGTCATATTGAGTTATTCAGTTCCCTTTATTGGAATGCAAATCCCAAGCACAAATCTACGTGCACAAGTTTGTTACCATTTTCACATATTTATCATGAAATGAGCAATTGATAATATATCATCTAGATCTTGCCCTTTCTCAACTAGAAACCCATCAGGACTACAATATTTCCCAAACATCCAGAGACAAGTACAACTTTGCTGTCATGCCCAACAATTCAATTTGGAAGAAAAAGAAAAAGAATAGCAGATCTATCATTCCTAATAAGAAAAGGGGTTTAAATAGCTACTAATTAACAGCATGCAAAAGGTGCAAGCGAATCAATTTAAAACTCAGTTTCCAAAAAGAATCATTGGCCTAGTTTAGATAATGTCATAAAGAGTGTTAACCAGTTAATACAATGCATAAAGGAGTAGCTATTGCTAAACTTGCCAAGAGCTCCAATCCGGTTGAGATAAACCAAAGTTGCAATCACCATCCCAGTTGTAGTCCTCCCACGTCCCATTTGGCAATTAAATATTATCTGTGTTTTAAAGTCTGCTTGATAAATCCTATCAACCTGAAAAGACAAAGAAAAGATGTGCAATAATCATCAGAAATTTATTTCAGGAACACCACAAATGCTCAAAAAACTCTATAGCTACAGTAGCATGTAAGTATTTGATGACCAAACCGATGTTTATTAGCGACAAAAGAAAATTCATGCAAGCAAATACATTACACTCTGTTATATCTGAAAACAATAACTCAAGAAAAAAAATAAATTCATATCAACAACAGCAACCAATAGTCATAACTTCAGACTGAAGCATCAGAGAGGAAAAAGATTTTCTTTTAATTTTGGGAGTTTTCCTAGATAATGGAAACTCCCAAAAGTGAAACTCTCTTTAACAAACAGAATTATTAACAGTACGTTGTCAGAATTAGAACAGCATGCAATGACGCAGTTGCAAAGATTCCATGTGTACAATCAATCACAGAAGAAATATATACATAATTAAAATAAAACAATCATCTCTTTGGCAAGCAAAAAAATAGTGATTATTTTGCAATTTCATTGGCAATTATCTGAAATTGCTTCAGATATCAGCTCCAACAATCTTGCCATGTTGGTCTCCCATGAGATTCCTCAAAAGAGTAAATATGCTTTGCAGAACAAAGGCCAAACATATTGTAATGTAAGCACTAGTTCCATTATTAAATCAAAATCAGTATTGAGTATGGAGTTATTCCAGCTGAAATTTGTTTCCTAAAAATCAGTGTAATCCGTACATGAAAAATACACAACTACCACCAACAGAAAATTCCCGCACAAAAGGAAGCACATATAGCTATGTACTAATATAACATTTTGTAACGCATGAATATATATGAGAACAAATGTAAAAATGAAAATAAAGGAAAACCAAGAAAGGAAAATATCACAATCAAACTCTACACTAACAATTCAAGATGTACTTGTACAATTCTTAAACATATAGATAAAGCCGCCAAATTAAGATTTGATGACCAGAGATTATTTGTTGACCAGATATTATTAGCATTGATACTGTTATCATTATACCTATAATCTCTCCTACAATTGAGAGATTTCATAGAGTTAATAGCTAGATTACTTCCTAAATAGTCCTAGGAATTTTGTATATAAACCCTTGCTCCTATGTAAACAAATACAAGAAATACAAATTATCTTCAACATTCAACATGGTATCAAAAGCCTATTTGATTTAGGGATTGTTCCTTTTTTTTCCGATTGTTCTTCACCGGCTGAGTGTGTACTCACCCAAACAACGTGTTTTTTTCTTATCACCACCCACCTAGATTGCTTCAGCTGTAACCGGCGACTTCCACTGTGAAAGACCCGACGTCAATTGCACCGCCACGCGCCGCCACAAACTCCCTGCAGTCGTCGTGTGTGAGCACCACGCTCCACCCTCTGGCCAGTATTTCGTCTCCGTTCTTTCTCCATCAGGGTCGCCGGCCTCTTGCCTCTCCTCTGGTTGTGTCGGACACATCCTTACCTTCTACCAGTACCCTTGCTTCCTTGCCTCTCCTCGGTGTATTTTTGTGTTTCTGTCCGTTTGGTAATTTTTCTGCCCATATACCAGAAGCACATTTGTTTGAACAACTTCTATTTACTCTATTGGCATTTTTTTTATCCTGAGTAACACTAAAGAAGATGGAAGGAAAGAAGATAATTATGTCAAATTCCGATAATCCTTCACTTCAAATCAGTCCCGTAAAACTTGATGGAACTAATTATCTTGCTTGGTCAAGATCCTGTTTGTTGTTCATCAAGGCTAGAGGATTACAGGGTTATATTAATGATGACAATAAAAGACTTGACGTCAATAATTCTGATTACAATTAGTGGGAGTTTGATAATTCTCTCGTCATATCTTGACTCATCAATTCAATGAAGTCGGAGATTGCTCGGACATACTTGCTACTTGACACAGCAACAAAGATATGGAAAGCTGCTTCTCTGACTGATTCTCAAATAGGTAATAAAGCTCAAATTTTTTATATTCGTAATAAATTGCACAACACGAAGCGAGGAGATATGACTGTATCACAGTATTTTGCAGAGTTATGTGAGTTGTGGCAAGAGTTAGACTATTATCAGGACTTTCAAGTAAAATATTCAAAAGACACTGCTAGATTCCAAAAAATGATAGACGAAGATCGGGTTTTTGATTTTTTAACAGGCCTAACCCAAAGTATGATTATTATATACAAGGTATAATACTTGGAAAAGATCCTTTCCCTTCTGTTTAGCTTGCACATTCTCTAGGACAGCAAGAAGAAAGTAGGCAAAATGTTATGCTACATACACCTATCATTGAAAAAGCAAGATTAGTAGCAAGTTCTACTGAAAAGCCGAAACTTGCAAATACCTAATCTAATAAGGATCACTGACATTGTGATTATTGTGGAAAATCAAGACATACCCGAGAAACCTACTAGAAATTGCATGGAAGGCCTAATCAGAGTTGTGGAAAACGAGGCAACTCAGTGGTAAGGGGTCAGGCTCACTTGGATGCTGGAAATGAAGTGTCTAAAACATCGTTAGCTGGGGGATTATCCAACGAGGAACTTCAGGCCTTAAGACAGCTTCTCTAAAAAACAAACTCTACTTCCACAGTTGGTGCATCAAACCTTGCCAAATCAGGTATTGAGTACTACAATTCTAAAGATAATCCTTGGATTATAGACTCTGGAGCTAAAAGACATATGACAGGCTCTCAAAAGAAATTTTTAACATACTCTCATGGAAACAACAGGGATAATGTTAGAATAATGGATGGGTCTTTTACTTCCATATCTAGTACAAGTTTTGTTAACTGTACTCCCAATATTACCCTATCCTTAGTACTTCACGTACCCCGTTTTCCTATGAATCTTCTCTCAATCAGTACTATCACTAAGGACCTTAATTGCAAAGTTGAATTTTTTCCTAACTATTGTGTTCTTCAAGACGTTCACATACGGCAAAGGATTGGAATTGGTAGACTACAGGATGGCTTATATGTCTTGGAAGAAGAGCGCCCAACAGTTGCACATCAAGCGTCTTTTGGAAATGATGTGATTAATAAGAAAATTCTACAGTGGCATAGGCAGTTAGGACATCCCTCGTTTTGTGTTCTAGCAAAACTTTATCCAAACTTGTTTAAAAGAACTTCTTCTAATTCTTTGTTTTGAGAAGCATGTGAACCTGCTAAACACACTAGAAGTTCTTATCATTTATCAAATAATAAGAGTTCTATTCCTTTTAGGACCATTCACTCCGATGTTTGGGGGCCTACTCAAACTCCCTCTCTTTCTGGCTATAGATGGTTTGTAACCTTTATTGATTGATGCACCCGATTGACGTGGGTTTATCTGATGAAAACCAAGAATGAAGTTTTTAATGCTTCCAATCTTTTCACAAAACGATTTGTACTCAACATGATGCTAGAGTTAAGATCTTATGGTTAGATAATGGAATGGAGTATAAAGATGGCAAACTTCGTACTTATCTAGATTTTAATGGAATAGTACATCAAACCAGTTATGCCTATACTAGTGAACAGAACGAAGTTGCGGAAAGGAAGAACAAACACATTCTCGAGGTTGTGCGATCACTCATGTTCACAATGAATCTTTCAAAGGGATATTGGGGTGATGCAGTTCTTTCAGCCACCTATCTTATCAACAGAATGCCACTTCAAATTTTAGATTTTAAAAGCCCTGTTGAAATATTACAAGGCACAAACTCTTATACTGTACCTCCAACAATCTTTGGGTGTGTTTGCTTTGTTCATGCTCCAAATGTTGACAAGTTGGAGCCAAGAGCTTTGAAATGTGTGTTTGTTGGATATTCTCCCACAAAAAAAGGATATAAGTGTTATCACCCCCTGTATAAGAAATACATTGTAAGTATGGATGTCACTTTTCTGGAATATGAGTCCTATTTCATCACATCCTTAACTCCTCTTCAAGGGGAGAATGAGATTGAAGACAAAGTGTTGCGTGACTCTAGAGATAATGTGATCCAAGGAGAAAGAACAATTCAGGGGTAGACAACTAGTTTTGTTCAAGAGGTTCAAAGTCGGCGCTTAGATAGACCAAACTTAAAGACATACACAAGGCGAGATAAAACAGAAAAAAGCCATCATGCAGTCTATGTCAATGCCGTCCTCTTCCCTCGAAAACCTTAGTGAGCTAGAATATGATTTATCTGATGATTTAGATAAGTCGATTGCTCTTCGAAAAGGTGTTAGAAGTAGTACCAAGCACCCAATTTCTAACCTTGTTACATATGACTCACTATCTCCTGCCTATAGAGCCTTTGTCTTGTCTGTTTCTTCTCTGTCTATTCCGCAAGATTGAAGAGAAGCAATGAAAATTGTCCAATGGAAAGAAGCTATGATTGAAGAAATGAAGGCCCTGGCAAAATATGAGACTTGGGAACTTGTCACTGCTCCAGAAGGAACATAGACGGTTGGCTGCAAATGGGTATTCACAGTGAAACATAAGCCAGATGGATTCATTGAGAGGTACAAGGCGAGATTGGTGGCTAAAGGCTTTATTCAAACATATGGAGTGGACTATCAAGAAACTTTTGCTCTTGTTGCTAAGATGAATACAATCAGAATTTTACTCTCGTGTGTAGCCAACTTGGATTGGGACTTACAGCTGTTTGATGTTAAAAATGCATTTCTTCATGGGGATCTGGAGGAGGACGTATATATGGAGATTCCTCCAGGGTTTGAAGATGAGAAGACATAAAGGAAAGTTTGTAGGTTAAAAAAGGCCTTGTATGGGCTGAAACAATCACCACGAGCATGGTTTGAAAAGTTCAATCGGGTTATGATCTCCTTTGGTTATCAACAGAGTAATGTCGATCATACCTTATTTATCAAGCACTCCCAAGGTAAGATCACGCTTCTTATTGTCTATGTTGAAGACATTATTGTAACTGGAAGTGATACAGAAGAGATAGCTAGGCTGAAGAAACTACTTGCTCAAGAATTTGAAATTAAGGACCTAGGAAAATTAATCTTGAGAAAATATGTCCTAGACTTATTAGAAGAAGCCGATATGATAGGTTGTAAACCAGCTGAATCTCCTATCGAAAGCAATTACAAATTGCAAGCAAGACGGGTACATCAGTGGACATGAGAAAATATCAGAGGTTAGTTGGGAGAGTCATTTATCTTTCTTACTGAAGAATTTCATTCTCTTATAAAAATATTTACAAGGCATATACATCTGAATATATAGGAAAAACTATCCTAATTAAGGAAGAACTAATTAGGAAGAATAATAACGGTAGAATCCTAATTATATACATTCCATATCTGTATACATTCCATATCTGTCAACACTCCCCCTCAAGTTGGTGCAAAGATATTACACATGCCCAACTTGCAAATCAAAGTATGAAAGGTCCGACTGTTGAGTCCTTTTGTAAACACATCAGCTAGCTGTCGTTCAGAAGTCACATGAAATAAGCTTAAGACACCATCAGTTAACTTTTCTTTGATAAAGTGTCGATCAATTTCAATGTGCTTTGTCCTATCATGTTGAACAGGATTATGAGCAATACTGATTGCAGCCTTGTTATCACAATACAAGGATAACTTGTCTCTTCCAGCCAACCTCAGCTCTACCACCAATTTCTGTAGCCATAAAAGTTCACAAACACCTTGAGCCATAGCTCTGTATTCTGCTTCTGCACTTGATCTAGCAACTACACTCTGCTTTTTGCTCCTCCAAGTGACTAGGTTACCTCCTACAAGGGTGCAATAACCAGTGGTGGATCTTCTGTCATCTAGAGACCCGGCCCAATCGGCATCTGTAAAGGCCTCAATCCGAAGATGACCATGTTTAGAGAAAAGAAGACCTTTCCCTGGAGCTGCCTTTAGATAGCGCAAAATGCGAAAGACAGTCTCCATATGAGACTCTCTAGGGTCCTGCATAAATTGACTCACCATACTGACTGCATAAGCAATGTCTGGCCTGGTGTGAGAGAGATAAATAAGCCTTCCAACCAATCTTTGATATCTGCCTTTATCAACTGGTGCTTCAGTTCCGACTTGTAACTTATGATTGCTTTCAATGGGTGATTCTGCTGGTTTACATCCCAGCATACCAGTTTCACTCAAAAGATCCAGAACATATTTTCTTTGAGAAATGAAGATCCCCTTTTTTGATCTGGCAACTTCAATCCCCAAGAAATATTGTAATCTTCCAAGCTCCTTGATCTCAAACTCCTGAGCCAAAAGTTCCTTCAAACGAGCCATTTCTTCTTTATCATCTCCTGTCATTACTATATCATCAACATAAACAATGAGAAGAGTAATCTTACCCTTATAGTGTCTCATAAAGAGGGTATGATCAGCATTGCTCTGTTGATATCCAAAGGAAATCATGGCTTTACTGAATCTGTCAAACCAAGCTCTCGGAGATTGTTTCAATCCATACAAGGCCTTTTTCAGTCTACACACCTTTCCTTGAGTTCTTTCATTGTCAAAACCAGGAGGAATCTCCATATAAACTTCTTCTTCTAGGTCTCCATGTAGGAATGCATTTTTTACATCAAATTGTTGCAAATCCCAATCCAAATTAGCTGCACAAGATAACAAAATCCTGATGGTATTCATTTTAGCAACCGGTGCAAAGGTCTCCTGATAATCAACTCCATAAGTTTGAGTGAATCCTTTTGCCACCAATCTAGCTTTGAACCTCTCAACCGAGCCATTAGCTTTGTGTTTTATTGTGAACACCCACTTACAACCAACTAGCTTCTTATCTGGAGCATCAACTAGTTCCCACGTTTCATTTTTTACGAGAGCTTTCATTTCTTCTACCATAGCTTCTTTCCACTTTGGATCTGTAATAGCTTCCCTCCAATCCTGTGGAATAGACATAGAAGAAAGAGACAAGGCAAAGGCTCTATAGGAAGGAGATAAGGAATCATAGGAGACAAAGTTAGATATAGAGTATTTTGTACATGCCCTGACCCCTTTTCTTTGAGCAATAGGTAAGTTTAAATCAGAATCTGAAGATAACTCACCAGAGGATTCCTGCAGTGTAGAAGGCATGATGGCTTCTTCAGACCTGTTTTTCCTCGAATATGTCAATAAATCGGGTCTATCTAACCGCCCAACAACATTTGGAACAACAATCTCCTCATTTTCCTCCTGAACATTTGGAACACGATCACCAAGAACCACAGGCATCACCTCTTCTTCACTGCTCTCCCCCTGAAGAGGTGATCGGGTAGTGCTAAAGTAAGGTTCAGACTCCCGAAAGGTAACATCCATACTGACATAAAACTTCCTAGAGGGAGGGTGATAACATTTATAGCCCTTTTGAGTTGGAGAATACCCAATGAACACACATTTCAGAGCCTTTGGATCAAGTTTGCCAATATTCCGAGTATGGACAAAGCATACACAGCCAAAAACTTTTGGTGGAACAGTATAGCCAGTCTTCCCAGTTAAAACTTCCAAAGGGGTCCTAAAATTGAGAGTTTTAAGAGGCATTCTATTAATAAGATAGGCGGCGACCAGAACAGCATCCCCCCAATACGGTTTTGGAACATTCATAGTAAACATAAGGGATCTAGCAACCTCCAATAAATGCCTATTTTTCCTTTCAGCCAC
>JANZLX010000009.1:20815805-20837294 GCA_025531955.1 Erythroxylum orinocense
ACATAATCTTCTAATATCTATACATAATCTCCTAATATTTGTACACAATATCAGATCTGATACATGTTATCTGATCTAATTTATTGACTTTTAGGAGTCAATAATATCTTAGGAAATATTTAGCTGAATATTTCCCAACAGAGAAACTTGTGAATGGCTCTTTGCAATTATTCCATGTGGGGTCAAATGAACAACTGGTAGATGTCTTCACCAAAGGACTATACCACAAATAGTTTTATAACCTCGTTTGCAAGTTGGGCATGTGTGATATCTATGCACCAACTTGAGGGGGAGTGTTGATTAGAGATTATTTGTTGACCAGAGATTATTAGCACTGATATTGTATTATTAGCATTGATACTATTGTCATTATACCTATAATCTCTCCTATAATTGAGAGATTTCATAAAGTTAATAGCTAGATTACTTCCTAAATAGTCCTAGGAATTTTGTATATAAAACCCTGCTCCTATGTACACAAATATAAGAAATACAAATTATCTTCAACATTCAACAAGAATGATTGTGAACTCACCAAGGTATCAAAATCTCCTTCCTCTGGTGCCTTTTCATCAGTTATAGGAACACGTTCATAGTCGAAAAGGTAGCCTTCTTCTTGAAGTTCCTCATTTGCCTACTTACAACAATCAAGTAATGACAATAAGTTAGAAAATAGTAAGTGAATCTTTCTTTTGTATTCCACAATAAGTAGGAGTTTCAGTTGTTATGCCTCTAAAGGTGTCTTCACAGAATCAAATGACACTGGTTCCCACTGGTCAACCATCTGACCATCTGGCAATTCGTCGGTTACAAGTATCTTATTCCCATATCTGCCAAATAAGATATTTCATTTTAACTTAGAAATTAAGAGCAAAGGATGGAGATTATCTTTTAAGAGCAAAGGATGGAGATTATCTTTTCAAGAGGAAATATAGCATTTTCTCAAAGGAGCTACCTGGCAGCTTCCGCTAGAATATCTTTTTTTAATTGAGCCTCCATTAGTTCAACCCTACACCTATTGATCCCCTAATACAAAAAATGAAAATTCACAGTCAATTAAACTAAAGTTGAAAAAGTTATAACTCATTTACATGCTACAGTCTAAATGCACATGTTATCTGATAGGTAGTCTAAGCAAATGTATTTCACTAAGATTTCACAGAATGACATTGAATGCAGGCTATGCCAAATGAAACACAAAATGCAGCACATGATATTGTTAGCACAATTATCCAACATATGAATCAATTCATTTAAAACACAACTACTTGTCAAATTGCTTCAAGATTTGACGTTTTACATATGTACTTGACCAAGAACCATAATAAGATGCCCAACTCAATACCATACCATACCGTGTACTCAAGGTTGGAGAAAGGCCTCTCAACATCACGTAATACAAATGGCCGCCCATTTATGTACACTACCTGCTTAAAGTGAAAAGGAAAATAGTTAATTAGAGCATATAATTCCAAAAGCACAACCAAGCTCATTGGGCTGGTACAGAATATTCACATCCATGATTTATAAAATTCAATGAAAGCAGCAATGCTTATGTTTCCCTTGTTGAGTTCAGTATCACAGAAATGTTATAGCAACATCGATAATTAGACCACATGAAACTAGGCAAGCCAAAAGAATTTGACTACTAATCATATTATTCTAGAAATAATTCAATAGTCATGGTATTTCAAATTCCACTATCCAAACCCTTAATACTTCCACGAGAAATTTACCTTCCAAAATTTGATCCTATGATGCAAGATGGCAAAGGAAGAATTGTAGAAACAAAATTCAACCATAATTATCATTTTCTTCTTCCTTGCCCTCTTATAGAATCCTAGAAGCGAGTATAAGAGCCAACATCCTTTCTTTCTCACCTAGCCAATTGCCCTTCATATAAGATGATTTGGTAATAATGTTGCTCTATCAAGACATCAGGCTCTCTAGGTAGCAAGCCAAAATCACTAAGAAGACAGAACTTGAAAATGAAATTCCAAGAAAGCTATAGCTTTAAAGATTACCCTATTAAGGGCAAATCTAATTCTATTATTGTATATAATTGATTTCTTTCTTTTAACACTAATCAATAGGTTCTCATAGGTAATTTGGAGTTCAGAAAACAAAAAAAGGGCACGACGCGCTATATCCTGATGCGTGAGAGACGTAGCATAGGGTTCTGTTGTAGTCTAGTTGGAAACGAGGCGACACTTTTTGCTGTAAACCATTTGTCAGGTTCAGCACAGGGGACAAATAGAAGGTATTCCTCCACTTCTGGAACAAAATGTAGATGGATACTCAGGTGTCTTGATCGACCACGTTGTGACAAAAAAAGTCAAGTCTAACTACTTAGGAAAGAATTTGGATCAAAATTGAAAAAGATCTTTAAGACAATAAGAAGTACAGCTCATCTTATTTAGAAAATTCATAACACCAGACTAGTCACATTTTGCTAACTTTGCATGCCAAGAAGATAGTCCAGCTAAAAGATTAACATATCAACAGTGACTAACACGCACAAAGATTGCATAGTGAGTTTATCAAACTAGTTTGCGTGCTGACAAGAACGTTACCGGTTCCTCACGAAGGTTAAACCACAAAACTTGCACTTGCTTCCCATCCTTCTGGGCCCCAATATACTTGAGAACATTCCGAATCCCCTCCATCGTTGGAATAGCAACACCATGAACAGGTAAAGCATCAGCCTGTCACAGCATCAGCAATTAAACGGGGAAATTTTAGAATAGAAAAGGAGTGTAAAATTGAAAACAGTCGCATTTGCTCCATCACTAAACATTCAATTACCCAAGCCAAAACGGTTCTAGATAAGATCATACCATAGGCATGCATTTAAATTCAGGAAATTTTCCATATACCCATTGGTTTACGGAAGTCCAATCCCTAGCTAAAATTTCAATAGAACCAGTAAATGCTATTCAACCGGTGAATGAATTAATTCCGTCATTACGAATAAAAAAATAGACATAAAAAAAGGCAGAGACGACCTGTCGGTAATTGGGAGCGCCATCGATGTAAGGCGTTAAGCGCTTGTTCTGACAGCCAGGAAAATGGTCGCTCTTTAGAATGGTCTTCTTTCCAAGCACTGATCCGACTCTCAGCTTCATCACCTGCTCTGGTTCTTTGGGTATCGCCGACATATTGCCTGTCCTTTCCTCACTTCCGATTCCAACTTCTTTTACTTAGACACTCCCAATTCTCTCAACTACCCACCAAAAAAAAAAAAGAAACAAAAACTCACAATTCTCAACCCTCTGAGCTATGCCAAACTACAACATTTGCTCACAGTAGTAAGTATATACGAACGGCAATTCGAGCAGAAAACAACAGTGCAATAGGAAGAAGAAAAAGAAGAGATTATTGCGAGAGAAGCGTGAGGGGCAAAGAGAGAGGATAAAGCTAAAGAGATAAAATGCGAAACAACTCGGGGCGTGAGAAAGTATGGATTTGTATTTATTGGTGGAGGGAGGGGAGGGGTCCGTCGTGTTGTACCTTCAGCGTTTGTCGTTTTTAAAAGTCGATGACGTATCCAATGCTTTGCGTGTCCCTGTAATTGGAGTGGGGCCACTTTTATGGGTATATATTGAGGGCTCAGGCTGTGTAAGTATTCTATTCTATGTCTATGTCTAATCTCTCCCTCCCTCTTCTCCCTTCTCATTCCTCACAGTCCAACGTGAATTGCGTGTTCTTTTTCTCTCTCTCTTTCTTGTTATTTTCGTTTTCTGTTCAGGCGTCAGATATCCAACCACCAATCAAAACCCGCCACGCGCCCCCGCTTCTTTTTTCAACAAAGTACAAATACATATAATAAGTTAAAGTTAATTAAAAAGATTGATTTAATTTATTAAGGCTTAATTCAATATTAGCGGGAGAATCCATGTGCTTATGTATGGTAACTACTCGTAATCCTTTGACTTTTATTTAATTAAAACAATGTAATCGGCAAGTGTAATATAATTAATCTTGGATTGTCGTCTACACAAAACCTTGCTCCGTTTTGCTTGCTAAATATTAATAAAAAGATTAATTAGATTAGTTATAAGGTCTTTGTTAAGGATTAAAGTGATTAGACATTTCGTTAAAAGTAATCGTTTTACGATTTGACACGTTTTACACATGCTCGGTGCTTTCTTTTCAAACATCTCTTTCACGTTCCCAACGTCTGAACTATGCTATGCAGCATTTCAACATTCAACGGCGCTGTTTTTTCTTTAGCAGTCAATTATTGGGAATAGTAAAGTAAAGCAAAAGAACATTACTATCACGCCCGTGCCACATTGTACTCTAAAGTTTAAAGTAATATTATTTATTTTATTATTTGAAGTATTAAATACTCTACACACAATAATTTAACACAAAATTTCAATAATTTTTAATATATACTTAAAAATTAAAATAGTGACTTCAGATTAATTTATGATTACGCGTTGGATCCCATTTTTGTTTTGCGAAATTGTGAAATAAGCGTAGGATAGCACAAAGTCAATGAAAACATACATGACAGAATAGGTAGGTAACTGCAGGTTTTGTCCGAGACGGCGTCAGCTCCGGCTGTCATCCCTTGTCTCGTGCATGAGGCTGAAGCAGTGCAGCTGAATAGATTGATTGATGTTTTTGTCCCACAGATTAACAAAAACTAAAATGCCTGAGTCCCATCATCCAATCCAACCGAGTAGGGTATACTGTTGCAATTATTGTATTTCCGCAAAATGTCTATTTGGTCCAAAATGCAAATTCATGCCTAAAAACGATCTCCGTTTGGTTCATTAGTGTGTTTTTTAAGTTGTTGGTTTAAATAAAAACAAAATTATATTTAATTGTTAACGTTTAATTGTAATTTTATTATTAATATTATATAAAACTCAAAAATAAATTATTTTTAATTAAATAAATTTATTTTAATCTCTCATATATTTTATTTTATTAAAATAAATAATTTAAAAACTTTTTATTTATAAATTAATATTTATTTTAATATATTCTAACTATTAAATCAAATTTTATATGAAATTTATATGTTTTCAAGATATTTTAAATTTAATTTTATTTATTAAATTAAATTAAAAATTAAACAAAATTATTAAGTAAAATTAAATTATTTATAATTCGTAGTAATAATCAATTTAGTTGATCAAATATATAATATTAAATTATATTAATATTAATATTAATAATTAATATATTTAATAATATATATTTAATTGATATTAAATGAGATTATGAAAAAACATAAATAAAAAATTATTTTTTAAGTTTTTATAATTTTTGAAAACACGAAAAATTAAATCCAAAAACAAAAATGAAAAATAAAAATAAAACTATAATTAACTGTTTAATGCTGTTGGCTACTGCTTGGTTCGAGTAATTTAGAAGTATGCCTGATTTTTCTTTTTGAGAGTGGAGAAATCAACAGCAAACCAAATCATTTACTTAGCTAAGGATTGTTTGGTTCTCCTTCTATTTTTTATTGTAATTTTTAATTTCTGTTTTCAGTTTTTTATTTCTTTTTTTCTTTCAAATAAAAAAATTTGTTTAGTTGTTAATGTCAATGCAGTTATATTTTTATCACTGATAATAATTACATTTTAGATAAAATTTAAAGATAAATTATTTTTAATTAAATAACTTTATTTAATATCTTATATAATATTCATATATTTTAACTATATATAATTTAATTATAAAATTAAATTATTTACAATTTTATTGATAATTAATTTTAATTCATTAAATATATAAATATAATGTTGAATTAAATTATTCATATTTTTTATTAAAAATTAAATAAAAAGTATTTGAATGATAGTAAATCAAATTATGAAGAAAAAAAACAGGAAACAAAAACCACCTTTTATGATTTTCATAATTTTTCAAAACCTGGAAGAAATCAAAATCAAAAACTAAAACTAAAAAGTTAAGTAAATAAAATATTTTACTAAATTTGAAAATAGAAATAAAAATTAAAAATTAAAAATAAAAATAGAAACGATCACAGCATGCCTGATATTGTTAGCAGCATGTTGCAGACATAAACTCATAGCCAGGATCTGCCATATCAGATTCTTACTCGAAGGCAAACCAGCAACCACATCATCTTCCATACCACAGTCATTTGTTCTTTTACTATCTTGAAGAAGTAACCATCCTATCGTTCAAAATCCAAGACGAATCTGATTTGCCCCATTTGAAGCCACTTGCCTATTTTGGATGCTTGTCAAAAACAGCAAGTGGGAGTCTCTTTAACGGGGCTGATCCTTTGTCCCAACAACTCATTATCAACTTTGTCCTATTGTATCTTAGCCTTCTATTTATATGGGACCAATGAAAGTCTTTTTAATGGGAGCTGATCCTTTGTCCCACCAACCCACTACCAACTTTGTCCCATTGTATCTTAGCCTTTCATTTATATGAGACCCACATAAATGAAAGGTTGACTACATAATGAAAGGCTAAGATGCAATAGGACAGAGTTAATACTGGGTTGTTGGGACAGAAGATTTGAGGGGCTCTTTAATGCGTTATTTTGCCATCAAAATATAACTTAAAATAATTATCATTTTCAATTGAAATCTTACTAAAATTCAAAATTTGGAAAAGTTTGATAATACATCGTCTTATCCTTACTTAGCAGAGTCTCTTTAATGCGTTAGAATATTAGATTAAAGATTAAACACAATAACTCTAATGCATAGAATATTATATTAGATTAAAGATTTTCTAATGTTGCATGCCTGTGTTTTATATTCCCACTCTATTTTTTGAGTTTGGAGAGAGTTTCACTAAGCTCCCCAAGGTGACGATGACTATTGCTAATTGTTAGAATATCTTAAATTGACTAATTATGAAAATATTAAAAGGTTTATAAGTAGTAAGAGTTAATTATCCTAATAACTAGTTCTAGTCATTTTAACAATGATTGACTCAAGCTCATTCTTGTTAATGAGCTCTATACTCTATCCATATTAAAAATTCTAATATGATATCAAAGCAAGTTTAGTAGGATTATTAATTTTCCAGTTGTCCGTATAGATGTCCAATCCTAACGGCCCGGTTCAGTTACCACCATGTTTATTTCAAGTAACGGTTGAATGTCCAGTACCAGTTGCACTTGAGTGAGAATGTTAGAGTATCTCGTATTGACTAAACATGAAAATATTAAAGGGTTTATAAGTGGTAAGGGTTAATATCAAAATGACTAGTTTGACAATAATTGACTCAAGTCCAATTCTTGTTAACGGGCTCTACACTTTACCCATATTAAAAATTTTAATACTAATTTGGTTGTTTTTTTTTTAAGAAAATACTAATTTGGTTGTTAGTTCAACATACAAAGTATTCGATATTTAGCTTTTTCTTTTTTTCTTACCCTAATTTAGGTATCCTTATCTTATTTTTGCAATGTTGTTGTTTTCTTCTTCTATAATATAGATACGAGGCCCTGACAGTAATTAGAAGCAATCATTTTTTGGCAGTGGCTGTTGGTTTCCCTGATTTAGCCACTACCTCTCGCAGAAATATCCTGTAGTTGGTTTCTTAATTGTTTCTCGTCTAATTAACAGGAATCTTCCCACAAGGGATTCGTCAGGAAAGAACTGAAAAAACCATCGATGGAAGAGTCGGATTGCAGGCTACTGCTTACGTAAAAGCATACAAGGGTTGGAAGGGTTTGCTTGGTGAGCAAATTACTGACGAACTTAACAGTCCGAAACGTTCCAGTTTTAAACAAAAGCTGTAGTCGCCACTTGATATTACCATTTACAAAACGATATTACATCGGGCAAAGGTATTAAAGTTAATTGTTAAGTACGGATTCCTGGCAGGATTCCTAGCCAACTGGAAGCTCCTCATTTGATCCTGTCTACTACGTTAGTTGTCTCCAAGGTATCAAACCTTCATAGAACGGGAATTACGGCTATACTCTCCCACCCCAAATCTCCGTCCAGGACTTACTTTTTTCCAATGTTAATTTCATTTTTCTCTTTGTTTTATGTCCTTTGTTTTAGGTTTGAGTATATTTGTGCTTATGGAGCGAGACCCTGTGTGAACAAACAGGGTTAGACATGAAATGACATGCAAAGAATAAGTATTGATCAAGTGTATACTCGTTAATATACTAATTTAACCTGAGAGTTTATCCCTCCAATCTTTATATACTTCTGTTTTCCTTTCCAAAATCTCACCATTTCACTCCAAGATATGTGGAACTCGAACAGCTGGAAATCGTTTGCAGATGTTGAGATAGGCAACTCATTTTGCAGTTTACTGTTGTCATCACATTCCAAGGCAAATAAATTAATAAAACATGGATCATGGCAAGCTAACGACGAGATGTGCCTTACAGGGTCCTCTGTCTGTCTTCATAACGCCAGCGGCTGAGCTCGAGTAAATACAAAAACACCACCACCTCCAACAGCGCGCCCCAAAAGCATGTTCCTGTCCAGATAGGACAGGTAATATAGTCCTCCAACTGATCTCCTGAAATCCAAGATTGTTTTTACCATCCATCTGCAGTCTCTAAACAACATTGTAAACACTGCTATTCTAAACAAAATAGTCCAAAAAAATTACCTAGTTGGGTTTCCTGGGTTTGTTACAGGAAAGCGGGCTCTGAAAACACGAATAAACTGCAATATCTGCACATAAAACAAGCACCAGTACAATTTTCATGAAGGATAGAAACTACTTATTGTTTTCACAAACAGGTATTGTACTTCAATTAGATACATTTTTACCGATTGTTTGTAGTAGCATTAGGCTCAATATTACCAAAAAGACCTCTATTTAGTCAATGTACTAGATCTTTGCTATACTCAACGCCACAAGTCTGGAGATTCATTCACCTGTAGAGTTAAGAATGAGCGTGGTAAAATTGCCGGAGCTATGAGAGCTTGCAACTCTTCACTGATTTTAATGTTTTGGAGGCTGATCTGCCAATTGCAAACATGCAGGACCAAATCATTAAAGGAATGTAACATCTGCATCAAACATAGAACAGGAAAAACTGACAGTGTAATGGTTCAAGTAAAAGCAGAGTTCAGCAGCTTCAGGCCTATCATTTTAGCTAGAACTCATGAACTTGTTGGCACAATAAAGGTTCACAAGAGGGCTTGCCTGGGAAGAGAAAGCTGCATAATATACCTTTACAGTTTTGGAAGTCATGTTTCATGAAGGGCAGAGAAGCTGACCTCTTCAAACTGAAGGTGGATGTTACGAATGGAAACAACATCAAACTTAGCAGAAACAAGGAGAGTAACACCTTCTTGTTCCTGTGTAGCATAAGGACCCCAAAAACAAACAAACAGAAACGAGTTTCTTTAAGTTAATAGAGATTATGGCGCATAAACCAATCATTTCAAGTTAAGAATTCCGAGTCAAGTAGTCTATTTTTCTTAGTTTTATAAACTATGTGCTCTTGATCAATTGCATGCATGAAGTATGTAAACTTGATTCCTTTTGGGCAGATCATATTTTCGGAGTTAATGGGCAACGGAATTTATTTGAAAGCTTATTTATATACCGTTGAAATTGCAGAGGGAAGGGAAGACAGACTGTACCTCGAACAATGTTGGAATACTCCATCGAACAACATTACGAACAATGCCACCATTAGACTGATCCCGGCACTCAAATTTCTGGTAGATCTGACCAACCTGTGTTTGAAAAGATGGAGAAAATATGGCATATGTTACAAAAGGAAATCGCACTGAAGCAAAAATAAAGCTCATAACTGAATCAGACATTTTGCTGTTAGCATATTCATTGATCAAGCTTCTTAACATAATCTGTAACCGTAGGAAGGATGGGATCCATAGCAAAGAAGTCAGTTATTTGATATGGAACGAACATAATAAACGGCAAGAAGTCCAAATTGGATTAACTGTGCGATTCTAAGGATTGAACAAAATTCGAAACAAAATCTTCATTCTTCCAACCTGCAAGAACGGAAGTCTTGCGGCAGCTTCAAAGAGGACAAGGACATCAGGTGCAGAAGTATACTGAAGTCTCCACGTCCCATCCAACTTCACTAAGTCAACTGGAGCGCCAATGTTGTATTTCTCCACGTTCACCTGCCGGAGTTCAAGTGAAACAAGATAAGCTCATATCTTAATTCTCTATTTAACTTATATCTAGAGGCTCTCCTATCAAATGACAAGCAGTACTCTTATTTTTCTACATAAGCAGGGAAAAAGAAGACGTCAGACGCTGATCAGAACTAGAATCGGGGAAAATAAGAGAAACAAACCAGAGCCTCCTCAATCAAAGATCGCTGATCAGCGCTGGTGGCAAGCCCCCGTTGTGTATCTTGCACTAGTCTTAACAAATCATGTTTCTTGTTCTCAATCACAAACTCAGAAACCTGAATCCGATCAAGCATTTTGATCAGTAAGAACGCACATTGAGACCCATACTTGTCAGTAACAGCAAATAGAAGATAAAGGACACAACCTGAGATATGTCAGTAGCCAAAGTCGCAAAACACGAAAACTTCTTCTTCTGAAAAGAAAACTTTCTGGTCTTGGAGCTAAGATATGAGCCGAAAGGTCTAATCTTGATAATGGGTTTATTGTTGACAGTATAAGGATGCACTGTGGAAGTGAAACACAGATCCATTTCTCACTGACACTGAGATAGGACAACTATTCGTTTGTATTTGAGCAAGTGTTATCCATGAAAAGGCGCCCAAGTTAAGAAGAAGAAGAAGGCAGACGATAGGAAGCTGAAGTGAATAGCGCAGCCGTAGAAGGTGAGGAAGAGGATAAGAGCATGTGCTTTAGGGGAGTCAAGAAGATGATAAGTGGAGTTTCCTCAAAGGCCCGAACGACAAGTCGCAGACCCAACCTCGAACAAACGACGACGTAGATAGTTATAAAATCTTCATATTTTTTTAACATTTTAACATGAGGTAACCAACGGAGCGAATAGAGACAAACAAGATTTCGGCTGGTTGGTAAGGTCATCTATTGCACCTCCGACGTCCTCTCTCAATCTCTATTGACGAAGAGGTTAGTATTACTTCTCTGTTTATTCTTCGTATTTATTACCCTTTTTTGTTCTTGTTGTTTTCTACCTCAAAAGCGTAGCTGCATTTTCCGGGTTCTTTTTCAATTACTATAATCTGTAGGGTTTAGGGTTTATCAAAGGTTTGACTTTTATTTTCTCATTTGCTCTTTCTCTTGGAAATTTTCCTTCTAGGCATCGATGGGGTCGCTAATTCGTGAATGGGTAGGATTCCAACAGTTCCCTTCCGCCACGCAAACCAAACTTGTTGAATTGTTTGGAAAATTGAAGGAAGAGGTCTTAATTTCCATCTCATCACTGTTGTTATTGGTTATTTTTTTAATTAGGGTTTGCGGGTTTGTCTGTAACTTTTTTATCTTTATTTTGTTGCAGGGTATGAGTACTTTGACTATCCTTGTTATGGGAAAAGGTGGTGTTGGAAAATCTTCAACTGTCAATTCACTCATTGGCGAGAGAGTGGTCAACGTGAGCTCCTTTCAGGTTAGCTTTTGGTTTCTCTAATATCTCTTCATTATTGGATTAGCTATGAAGGGGAAGTGGAATTTCTTTTGTACTTGTGGATTATTAGTAACATTGGTGTAATCCAGTCAGAGGCCATGAGACCGGTAATGGTTTCACGTAGTCGGTCTGGATTCACCTTAAACATCATCGATACCCCAGGCCTTGTTGAAGGTGGTTATGTTAGTTACCAAGCACTTGACTTGATTAAACGGTAAGTAATATCAGAAATCTTGGTTCATGTTATTTGTTCCTGCCTATTTTCATGACTGAGCTACAAATTTTTTGAGTTGAGTTGCTGCCTCTGACTAATGATGCAGGTTTCTTTTGAACAAGACTATAGATGTTCTGCTTTACGTTGACCGCTTAGATGCATACAGAGTGGATGACTTAGATAAGCAAATAATTAGTGCTATTTCTGATAGTTTTGGTAAAGAAATATGGCGGAAAAGTTTGCTTGTCCTCACTCATGCTCAACTCAGCCCACCAGATGACCTGAGTTATGATGTCTTTACTGCTAGAAGATCAGATGCTGTTTTGAAGACACTTCGTACAGGAGCGCGAATTAGAAAGCAGGATCTTAAGGTACAATAATGTATTTGGGGGTGTTTTTTCCATGTACTTTTGTGTGGAGAATGGGCTACGGAGCATATGGAGGGAAGAGAGGGTAGCATGGCAGTCAGGACTGCTAAAACTCTCTATTAGAGAACTCCAGGAAAGGATTAGTCATAATGGTCATTCTACAGGGACTCAAATGATAGATGATCATTAATTAAGATGCTACCAAACTAGACGAGAAGTTACGTGGTTGGCTAAAAAGATCTATTTTCAATTTCTGATTGAGTAACCAGACTAACAAAATTTGTGACAGTGATATGTAATTGCTAAAAGATAAATTTGATTCTTTGCCTTGATAGGATTAATTGGGCAAGTTTGTATACATTTTAATTGTATATTGGTTCATGACGGAGAAAAAGAAGGGTGAGTTTTTGCCGAATTCTGAATTTTCCAAGTGGGAAGATGATAATTTTTTGAGAGTGATTCCTAGAATTGGTGATTTTGAAACCCTAAAAGTTATATTTGAGAACCCATTGCGTGATACTAATTTCTTTGTTTCAATTCTGGGAGTGATTCCTAATTGTTGTTATAAACTCCTTAGTATATGTGTTTTTGTTGAAGTTTTGGCCTATTCTCTGTTTGTCGTACATCAGTAGCTCAATTGTGGGTGTTAAGTTGATTGATTAATATAATTGACAGGTTGTTATGGCACTTGAAAAATTAATTATTGGGAGGAGCATCCTCACTGTTGTATATTGTTGCATGTGGATTTTATTGCATGTGGATTGTTGCATGTGGATTTTACGGTAAGATATTTTCTACTTTCTTTATCTCATGCTTAATAACTATTTGTTTCTTTTAATGCTTTTAGGATTATTCCATTCCTGTTCGTTTGGTTGAGAACAGTGGGAGATGCAATAAAAATGAGAATGATGAAAAGGTAAGGTAGCTAAGATCTGAATTTGGGATTACAAGTACATTAGTTATTGGTAAATAAGCATGTTTTGGATGCAGATTATTCCAAACGGTGATGCTTGGATTCCAACCTTGGTAAAAGAGATTGTTGATGTTGCAACGAATGGGAACAAAGGGATCATAGTTGACAAAAGGTTGGTAGATGGATCTGAGTCAAATGATAGGGGGAAAATGTTGATCCCTCTCCTAATTGGGGTTCAGGTAAGCATTTCTTATGTTCCCTTATTTTGAGTTCCCCATTCACGATTGAAGTCATGGTTCTCATAACATAATCCATTTTGCAGTGGCTTATCGTGAAATGGATACAGCAAGCAATTAAGGATGATATTGCAAGGGGTGGGAGGTCTTTGTAAGTGTTGGCCACAGATCATTCTGTCCAGATGCAAGTTCTGTTGATGTTGAACTTTTGTTGTGTTTCTCAATCATATGTTCTTGCTACGAATATTTCGGTCAATCACAGCAGCCACCTACATCTTGTATTCTTGTTAGTGATTGGATGCTAGGTGAAAGAGATAGGCGTCTGAAGTTGAGTTTAGTTTCTCTGCTATATTTTTCAATTTTTTGCATAATTTCTCTATGATTATGCTTTAGTTCTTGTTCCACTTGTCTCAACCTGCTCGAGCTGAAAATTCCCACCATGCTACCCTTATGTCAGGGTGGCTGCTAATGAATCATGGAATTCTACACTTGCACTATAGATGTAATATTTAGGGGGCGAAACTGGTGCATTTTGTGGTATACTGCTGTTATTTCCTCGGTAGTGTTGTTGGCCTCTACTAGTTCACTCGCATCTTTTGCACTTCTTTATTGTCTGAGGTGGTGGTTGGTGCCACGAGCATCACTCATTCCCATTCCAGTGTTTAAACTATGCACAAGAGGACCTACCTATTACTCCTGGAAGAACCGATTCTGCCGACCTTTGCTATGCATGCTAAATAAGAAAAATATTGCTTTTGCCTCTGTGGACCTGGTTCTTGAGCAGCCATTGGTTGGTGATGATGGTGCCTTCACTCCAGGCGTGGTAGTCGTACAGTAAAGCTGTTTCTGCTATCTTTCTGCGCAGATTGCGGGAATCTTTGTAGTTGAGGAGCGAAGTGTTCTCGAGGTTGGAGGGTTGTGGGGGATCATGCACCTTAGCAATGACTGTCGAAGGTTTTTATAAACTCGTGTGCTGTATAGGCAATCATTAAGCACTCCGCTTTAGGCTGCAAACATCATTACGGGCACCAGAATATGTTAATGGCTTCATCATTGCATGTTTAGTAATGCATGGATTTGTATTAAACACGCATGATATGATATCCTTCTGAGTCATGTCTTCACTTCTTTTATTAACGTTAAAACAGTACTCTTAGATGCTGTCGTTGATCTGTTTAGACAAAAATGTCTACATAAAGGACAAACTGTTATTTCAGCTCGCAAGCATTTCCGGTGCATTTTCCTAACCAAAAACATATCTTCTCCACTGTTACCTCGTAGTATTTGGTTGTAATAGATACCTTTTTTTCCTCCCTTTTTCTAATAAAGCAGAAAATTAAGGGCATATTAAATCTCTTTGACACATATAACACTTATAAGTGCCTATATAACCAAGGCTTCCAATGTTCATATGAGCACATTGAAGAACGCATACCAACGTCGTAAAAAATGGGTAGAAATTTCAACAACGCTGTGATGGCTGTCTTCATGCCACTCCCCTCGGTTCTCTTCTACCTATCTTTTCTCAGCCATTACAGTGCGAGTGTTAATAACAACACTTCTTTGTCTCCTTTGTGGTCATGGTGCGTTGATCACCCTTTTCTCTTGGTCAACGTCCTCTTCTTCTTTAACGTCAACGTCCTCTTCTGGGTCATCGGCCACTTCCGATCCAGCCACTGGGTATGTGCGTTTTCCACTTTTTCGGTTTTTCCCCTTCTTGGGTCTTCTTCTTCGTTAGTTTTGACTTTTTGGTTGTGTGAATTTTGTGTGTGCAGATGATAGATTTATACTGGACTGTCATACCGGTGCTGCTTGTTTACTACTATGCGATGTACCCATTGGCACAATATAACTGGTGGAGGTCAAGAATTGTGATCGCAATGACATGGGTGTGGAGTCTGAGACTTACCCATAACTATTTTAGGCGGGAAAATTGGCAGTGGGGTGCCAGAGAAGATTGGAGGTTCACTGATATGCGTCGCCAATATGGCAAGCACTGGTGGTGGATTTCTTTCTTCTCTGTCTACCTCTCTCAACAGGTTCTCTGTTTTAGCTTTTGATCAGTATTAACCATAGTTGTTAGTGATTTGTATTTGTTAAAATGCTTGAATGAAGTTTCATCTACCATAAGATATTTGGCATCCCACTTGAGCAATTAACCTGCCATGAATGATGCAGATAGAAGTCCAAGCAATGCCAAATTTACTTTTTTGGTGTTTTTCCGTATTCTGTGATGTAAAAATTGCAGGTGTTTTTGCTTGGTATATGTCTCCCTTTATACAGTATTCATTCCGTTCATATGCCGTTGAATATGTGGGATTTCGTAGCAGTTGCTGTGTGCCTTATGGGCATCGTCATAGCGTACTTTGCTGATACACAGCTTCATGATTTTGTGACGAGAAACAACAAACTGAAAGAGCTTGGGAAGCCACTTGTCCCATATCTGGACAGGGGCTTGTGGTGCTACAGTCGGCATCCAAACTACTTTGGGGAGCAATTATGGTGGTGGGGTTTGGTGCTATTTGCATGGAACCTGGGACAGGGGTGGACATTTCTTGGGGCTCTTATCAATAGCTTGTGTTTGGCCTATGTCACTGTGCTAGTTGAACAGAGGATGCTAAGAGAAGAGCACAGAACTGAAGCCTATAAACTATATCAGAAGACAACTTCTGTGTGGATCCCTTGGTTCAAGTCATCCCCTACTGCCAGAAAAGACAAGGATACTTGATCTGATTTTATGTGCGTTTTGTCCGCATTACTAATATGATCTGTTCTTCATCTGTAACTTTTCATGTAAACAATTGAGTTCTCTGTTCATGTTTTGATCTGAATCTTTAAGAATATATTGTATATGAAAGATCTAGTTTTCATGGATCGACCAACTTGAGGAATGCTTTTCATGACCAAGAATATAACATTATGTAAATGTCTCTGATTCTGAAATGACCGTGAGACTGTTGGATCTTTGGAAGTGATTGCTTAACTCTGTTGTAATTTTTTATTTTTAAAAATAAAAAAACCACTACAATAACTTTTACGGAAACAAGAAAATTTCTTTTCTCCAAATTTCAAAAACATGTTTTCTAGGCCAGAAAATTAACATATCCTTATTTTCTTCTCTCTATTATCTGCCCTACCAACATCTTGAGTAATAATACTCATCCTTTCTACTTGTATTTTGTTGTCCCAAGCTCCCCTCTTCCTTCGCATCTTTTTTTTTTTCCCTTCTGGACTCTTGCCTCAAAAGACTCTACATCCAAGTTCACATGTAGTATACCTTTATACCTAACACGACATCCAGCAAATTTTTTCAAGCCCCAAGCTTCGACTCTCTCCGCTGTACATAGATGAGGTAGCTCCGACGATGGCAATGAAAGCTGGAGATTGAAGGAGATGTTGGAATCTTTAAGAAAACCCGTAGCTCATCGGAGAGGAGGTGATGAGAGCGGGAGTAAGGATCACCATGGATATGGCGTGTGTGACGAGGGCGAATTTGTCATTCCAGTTGGACCTATCTTCAGAGCTAAGACTGATAGACTTAAGGAGGTTCTCTATGGGCATGTGGGCCAATTTGTGGAGAGGATGGAGTGCACCAAACCTATTTGAAGGGAGTATCTGAATCAGATCCCAAATTGATTCATTTATCTCAAATCCTTGAATTGGACTCACTTGAGACTTAAAGACCATTATATAGGGCTGCGCATCATCACTTAAACCCAAGAGGAGAGGCATGCCTATGATCAGACTTGGGAGCGCGTTTGACTAGACCTAGGCATGTTTTTTATTATTCTATTTTGGACTTGTTTTAAGTTATATTTATTTTGGACTTTCATGTATTATTTAGCCCAAGTCTCTTATTAATTGACCTAAGTATAAATATCCTCTTTAGGGTTAGGGAAAGAAAACTTTTGATTAGATTAGTTTCTTGTGTGCCCTCGGCCATATTGAGTGGAGAAACCCCTCTTATTCTTTTCAACTTAGGAATTAAACATCACTTATCATCTGAATCAGATTGTGGTGTGGTTTTGATCCTAAACAACTTTATTGGTTTGTTTTTTATCCTTTATCTAGGTTACTCAAGACAAGTTCTTCGTGAGGTCTAGTAGATAAATTTGAAACCCTACGTGTCGGATTTAATTTTAGTTAATTTGAATCTACCCTTTTCTAGTTTTCCTTGAATCCGAACTTTTCAATCCTTCGATTTCTTGTGTGCACATTATTTGGTATCAGAGCATTGGTGTGGAGGAGAATTCTTAATTAAGTCCATCTAATTCAAGAAACTGCCACCCATCACCATCCAATTATCATCGATTCATCAATTCGGGTGTGAATTAACTTTTGGATTAGGGTTTCAATCTTTTTTCTTGTTGTTATTTTGGCTAGGGTTTTCAATTATTCTTCTTGTTCATTTTGTTGAAACTTTCGGCCTATATTAAAAGAAAAGGTCTAGAAAAAATCCGAAAAAAAGTTCGAAAAAAGTCCAAGCAAAAAGTTCAAAAAATCTAATTTTTAAAAAAAAAAGTTTGAAAAAATTCCAAAAAAAGTTAGAAAATAAGTCAAAAAACCAAAAAAATGAAAAAAATCCGAAAAAGTATTTTTTTCTTTCTGCCATACTCGTACTTGCTAGTTGGTTCGAAATTTTCACACCCTTTTGATTCTTTTGATCGGTTGAGAATTAGTTTCGATTGGTGATTTGAATTTCAGAGGGGATTGAATGGTAAACGGCAAGAGTGTGTGAGTTTACTTGAGGGAGTCATTGCCGTGACTTAAACAAGAGGGGAGTGACATCATTTGAGTGAAACACGTGAGTGAGTGTGTGAGGTTGTTTATTACTAACCTTGTTTTGCAAGTATATTATTTTATCTACAATGTCACAGGGAGATAGTAATGATGACAACCAAGGAGGAGATGCAAATATCTTTCTCACTTTGAGAGCCATGCAACAACAATTTGAGAGGTTTAATCTAGCCTCAACTGAGATTAGGGGACAGATGGATTAGCTCAAACAAGGGAGACGCGAGAAATCTCAGGAGAGATGTCCAAGTGTATTACCACCACCTCATAGACCACCACTTCGGTATGAGCTAGAGGAGGATGACTTTGAGGAGGAGGAGGAGTTTGAGGTACGCAAACCTAGGAGAGTTCAAAGAGTTGAGCCATTTAACAGGGGAGATGGAGACCTTAAATCCATCAAGATGCAGATCCCAGCTTTCAAGGGAAGGAATGATGTAGAAGCTTACCTGGAGTGGGAAACAAAGGTGGACTTGGTTTTTGAGTGCCACAATTTTTTTAAAGATAAAAAGGTAAAGCTAGCCGTTGTTGAATTTACAAATTATGCACAAATAAAGTGGAATCAGTTGGTGGCATCTAGGAGGAGAACTAGAGAGATGCCAATTACTACTTGGGACCATATGAAGACATACATGAGGAAGCGGTTTATACCTTCTTACTATTACAGGGAGATGCACCAGAAACTTCAGAGACTCACTCAGGGGTCTAAATCAGTGGAGGACTATCATAAGGAGATGGAGGTGGATATGATCCGAGTCAACATAGAGGAGGATCCAAAGGTTACAATGGCCAAATTTTTGAGTGGACTTAGTGGGAGATAGCTAATGTTGTGGAGTTGCAGCACTACTTAGAGATTGAGGACATAGTGAACATAGCCATGAAGGTGAAGAAACAATTCAAAGCTAGAGTGGCAGCAAGGAATGGGGCAAATTCTAGCCAATCGTGGAGTTCAAATGGCCCAAGAGAGAGGAGAAGTTGAAAGATAAGAGGCTGGACTTCAAGGAGACACCTAAAAGGCTGAATGTAGGGTTTGAACCTAAAGGTACACCTAACATCCAAGCTTCTTCTAGTAAGCATTGTACCATTAAATGTTTTAGGTGTTTGGGTACTGGCCATATTGCATCTCAACGCCCAAATAAGAAAGTCATGATTATGAGGGATAATGGGATGATTGATTCGGAGGATACTCGTAGTGAATCTGAGCTTGTTGTTGATAATGATTTTGATGATGATACTTGTTTTGAGAGAGCTGTTGTAGGGGAAGCATTAGTATTTAGGCGACTACTGAGTACTAAGGCCACAGATGAGATTATAGATCAGAGAGAGGATCTTTTCCATACGAGGTGTTTAGTTGGTAGGAAAGTATGCAATTTGATCATTAGTGGGGGTAGTTGCACTAATGCAGCTAGTTGGATTATGGTACAGAAATTAGGTTTGACATGCAGGAAACATTTGAAGCCATACAATTTACAGTGGTTCAATGATAGTGTTGCTGTGAACGTGACTAGGCAGGTTGTAATACCATTTTCAGTAGGAAGATATGAGGATGAGGTGTTGTGTGATGTGGTACCAATAAAGGCTGGTCATATACTACTTTGAAGACCTTTGCATTTTGACAAGAGGGTAGCACATGATGGGTATACCAATAGGATACTCCTTTAAATTTAAGTGTAGGAATTTTACTCTACTACCTTTATCACCTCATGAATTGTACCTGGACTAGATAAAAGCAAGTAAAAGTGAGGAGGGTTTGGGTAGTGAGAACAAAAAAGTGAAGAGAGAAAAGAGGCCTAAAAAAAATACGTTTGGCCCAATGGTGAGTGACTGCACAAATGAGGAAAAGAAAGTGGGATGTGCAGGAGAGAAAAGCTAAGAAAGAGAAAGAAGAGAGAAAAGAAAGAGAGAAAAGTAAGCTTGTTTACTAAGGGAAAAGACTTGAGGAGAGTAACTGGAGAGAAAAGAGCACTAGTTGTGGTGACATACAGAGAGTATTTAGTTTCTGACACTAACCCTCTTGATGTTTTGCCTAGTGTTTTTACTTCTCTTTTGCAGAATTATTCATATGTCTTTCTTGAGGAGATGCCCAAGGGGCTGCCACCCTTGAGAAGTATTGAGCACCAGATTGATTTTGTGCTTGGAGCTCAAATTCCAAACCGTCCAGCTTATAGAAGTAATCCTGAGGAGACAAAGGAGCTTCAAAAGGAGGTAGATAAGGTACTAGAAAAGGGACATATGAGGGAAAGCTTGAGTCCGTGTGCGGTGCCTGTATTGCTGATGCCTAAGAAAGATGGACCTGGAGGATGTGTATAGACTGCAGAGCTATTAACAAAATCACTGTAAAGTATCGTCACCCTATCCCTCGGTTAGATGATATACTTGATGAATTGCATGATGCATGTATATTTACAAAAATTGACTTGAAAAGTGGATACCACCAAATTAGAATGAAACTAAGAGATGAATGAAAAACTACTTTCAAAACTAAATATGGGTTGTATGAGTGGTTAGTTATGCTATTTGGTTTAACTAATGCACCCAACACTTTTATGAAGTTAATGAATCATGCATTGCATGCATTTCTTGGAAAATTCGTAGTTGTCTACTTTGATGACATCTTGATGTATAACACTAATATTGATGAGCATGTCATACATGTGAGATGTGTTTTAGATGTATTAAGACAAGAGAAACTATATGTGAACCTTAAGAAGTGTACTTTTTCCATTAATAGGCTTGTATTCTTGGGATTTGTAGTCAATTATAGGGGAGTTGAGGTTGATGAGGAGAAGGTGAAGGCTATTCAGGAATGACCGACGCCTAAGAGTGCTAGTGTGGTGAGGAGTTTTCATAGGCTTGCTAGTTTCTATAGGAGGTTTGTGAAAGATTTCTCTACCATTGCTGCTCTTTTGACTAAAATAGTCAAGAAGGAAAAAAGGGTTTACATAAGGTGAGGAACAAGAGCATGCACTTAATTTGTTGAAAGTAAAATTGTGTTATGCTCTTATTATGTGTTTACCTGACTTTGAGAGAAAGCTTTTGGGGTTGAATATGATGCTTCTGGTATTGGTACAAGTGCTATGCTTTTGCAGGACAAAAAAACCAGTAGCTTATTTTAGTGAAAAACTGAGTGGTGCATAACTTAACTATCCGACCTATGACAAGGAGCTTTATGTTATGGTGAGAGCATTAGAAGTGTGGCAACATTACCTTCAACCCAGAGAGTTTTTCATTCGGATGGATCATGAGTCCTTAAAGCACTTGAAGGGACAAGGCAAGCTGAGCAAGAGACATGCCACTTAGGTGGAGTTTCTGGAGACATTTCCGTATGTGCTACATTACAAACAAAGGAAGCAAACTGCAATAGCTGATGCTTTATCTAGGAGGTATTCCTTAATTTCTACTCTTAGTTCTAAATTATTAGGATTTGAGCAG
>JANZLX010000009.1:20849464-20869119 GCA_025531955.1 Erythroxylum orinocense
TATAAATTAACTACTAATTGATAAGAACAAACATGATTGGATTTATAAGGATAGGCATTATGTCGATAATTTATATCTAATCGGAACATTTGATGATGAAATGATTAAATTTTATATTATAACTATGCATGAATATATTAGGTCAAACTATTTTGATATTATTAAAATTTGAGTAGTCATGACATATTCCTATAAGTCAATCTTGATCTATAATTAGAATTTATTTAATTAGAATATATTTAATTATAGAATTAGAGATAAATTAAAGGAAGTTTTAATTTATGTAATTTTAATTATAAATTATAATAATAATTTATAATTATTGTCAACATATTAAGAACTTAATCATTTATGCATAAAAAGTAGTAAAAAAAGAGAAAAATTAATTTAAATTAAATTAGACTTAATTGTGAATTTTAAAATTTTCATTAATAAAATATTAGACATTTAATTTTATTAATATTAAATTAAATTATAATTAAAGGTTAAATTTAACTATAATTAGAATATTTAATTTTAATAAAAATAAACTATGATGCTTATTTTTTATTTATAGGAAATAAGCGCAACAGAGCTAACATTCTTACTTATTTACTCTCAAAAGTTGAGTTCTTTTTCTATGATATGTGGATACCATTAAAGTTTAGATCGTTTGAACAATTTATGGTTGACACCTCCTCAAAAAGGTTTTGGCAATCAAATCAATTACGATTTAATTACTTTTATGATTCACATTTTTCAAATTATTCAATAATTGATATTTGATTGGAAAATTATAAAAAAATTACCATGCCCGTGACTAATTCACGGTTGGTTTCCTAGAAATGATATTGGAGTTTCCTTTAATGGTTTAATTTGATTAAATTGTTTAGTCATTATTGATTTGATAAAAAAATTAAAACTTGAAACTTTGTTTGATTGAATTAGAATTTGTTTTAATTTTCTGAAAATTAAGACTAATCACCTTTTGTTTTGTGTCGTTTGGAATAGTAATTGATCCCGCAACCTTATATTTTATTTCTTGGAAATATTAATTGAATCTGCCTCTTGTTTGCTCTTTGCCTCTAGTTGATTGTGATATGTGAAAAACATCAAGGAATCTGCCGTTTGACTTTATTGTGTTTTTTGGAAAACTAAAAGCACATATCCCCCAATCGTGAATCAAATTTGGAGAATTAAAAAAAAAATGCATAACCCATTATTGCTTTTTTTGCTTTTCTGCTTCTGGTTTATTATGTTCTTAAAACCATTGATGAATGTCCCTCTAATTTAATTTCCAGGTGTGTTTGAATTTGTTGATGGATGAGGCTCCCAACCTCATCCATCTCACCAATTGAAGCCGATGCATCTACCAGCAATGGAAGTCCCTAGTGGAGACAACTGCCAGTGCAATATTCACCACTAGCAGGGCCTAAACTAGCTAAAAAAATACAATACGAAAGAATACCCTTGTAGAGGAGATTCATGGAGGCAAAAGCAAAACAAGCGGGATATGAGCGGTCTGAAAGGCCCATCATATGACGGTTTGAGACAATCCAGTGAGCAATGGTCGACCGAAAGTGATGAAAACCTTGCTAAAGATCGATGGGAGATGTAACCATCATCTATTGGTCAGACATTGCATCCCGCACCTAATAAAAAAGTTCTAACATATGACAATTCCCATTCTTTTTTTTATTATTTTTTGTGTTTTAAGCCTACCTTTTGATTAATTGAATTAATTGATATTAAATTGGTTTAAATTCCTATTAAATTAAAAAAAATACTTTCTACATGGTTGAAAATTATTTTGGAACGAATATTTTATAAGAAATGTTTTGGAATTTAGTTTAATGTTTCAAGAAGTTGAATTGTTAAATTAAACTAGTTATCAAATCCTTAATTATAATCAAGCAAATGTTTTAAAGAATTTCTTTCATAATTTGATTATATTAGAAATTACACATATAATAAGAGTATATCTTTTATGAGACCTAAATTTTTAAAATTTAAATCTTTCAATTAAATATTAAGTATATGTTAAGAATGTGATATTTGTTTTTTATTGTTTAAGAATAGATCAGGATTTGTTTTTATTCTAAGGCGTGTTACACAAACTCAATGTCACTTTATCCCAAATATGTTTTTATCTTAAACTAATGGGTTCTACTTCACTAAATTTGTATGATTTGGATAATTAAGTACATGATCATATAAATTTAAAGACAAGGTTGAGAATAATATATAAGAAATATGTTGGAAAAGAATTATCACCTATTGATTCTAGAAATTACATAAGATGCGATTAATAAAGTTATCATCTACCTAGTTTAAATTTAATCTACTTGTTAAGTAAACTCAAGATTAATTATTTTTTTAGTAGGATCATAGCCTAATAGGAAATTATTCGATGATTTCTCAATCTAATAATGAGGGCTACTATTTTGAATAAAATAATGGGAATAAATAAACATTTATTAAAGTGCTTATTTTATGTCATTTTGTGGTATAAACTAATACTTGCTCCTTTATGTTTTTTGGTTGTCAGATAAAATGAGCACCATTTTTTTTATGAGGAGCATCATAGATGCTAATAAGCTAATTGGGCCTAATTTCTCATAATAGTTTCGTAACTTGATAATTGTTTTTAGGAAAGAAAAGAAAATATATGTTCTTAACATTGTTGTTCCACTAGAGCTTAGATTAGGTGTGACTGATGAGGTTTGGTAAAGATATGAGAATTATATTGATGATGTTGAACAAACTACATGTGTGATGTTGGCTAGCATGTCTCTGGAGCTTTAAAGGTTGTAGGAGAACATGGATACTCCTATTATAACTTTGCATCTCGATGAGTTATTAGCTGCATTAAGCAGGGTGGAGAGGTATCAATTATCCAAAACATTATCCAAATACAAGATGACAGAAGGATCTTCAATGGAGCTATATATGCTAAAGATGGTTGGCTATATTGAAAAATTAAGTCAAATACGTTTTGTCATAGACCGTAAGTTAAGCATTAATATGGTATTACATTCTTTTAGTTTGAGCTTTTCATAATTTGTTATAGACTTCCATATGAACCAAAAGGATATATCATTGTCTAAATTGTTGATTATATTTAAGACTGTAAAGGGGTTCCTCAATAAGGAACATATCATGTTCATGTTATGGATTCTTCCAAGAGCAAGAAAAAGGACTCTAAGAAGAATAATAAAAAGAAACCAAAGGCTTCTGCTAGAGTAGCAAAGCTAAAAGGTGATGTCAAGAAGAAGAGTAATGACAAAGGCATGTGTTTTCATTATGTGGGCAATGGACACTAGAAGATGAATTTCAAAACTTATATTGCTAGCTTGGTAGATAAGAAGCTTAAGATAGCTCCATCTTTAGGTATATTTATGATTGAGACCAATCATTCTAATTCTATTTCAAATTCTTGGGTATTAGATACTAGATATGGTTCTTATATTTGTAATAATATACAAATGTTAACAAATAGTAGATTATTGAGGACAGGGAAAGTCGACCAGCGAGTTAGCAATAGAGCAAGAGTTGCTACAGTACTGTAGGAACTTGTAGTATAACTTCACCTTTAAGCCTCGAACTAGAATCGGAAAATTATTATTATGTTCCAGTTATTACTAAAAACATCATTTCCATTTCTTATTTAACTTTGAATGGATTTGTCTTTATTATTAATAATAATAAATTTTATAAAAATGATGTTTATTTAAGATTTATATTAGTTACAAATGGTTTATATAAATTTGATCTCAAAAGGTCAATCCTTAATATAAACGTCAAGAAAATTGACCAAAATTAAACTAAAATCATAAGGTTGCTTAAAGAAAGATGTTTAGATCTTTTTTTATTATAAATCAGATGAAACTTATGAATCTTGTTTATTAAGAAAAATGATCAAACTTCCATTTATTGGAAAGGGAGAGCATGTTAATATGTTACTTGAGTTTATACTTTCACATTTATATGTCCCTATGTCTACTCTTATTAAAGGTGGATACTCATATTCATTACATTCATATATAACCATTCCATCTATGGTTATATGTACTTAATGAAACAAAATTCTTAATCATTTGAAAATTTCAAAAAAATTAGAGTTAAGTTTGAGAAACAAACTAATAAGATTATTAAAACACTTAGATATGATTGAAGTGTTGAATACTTAGACCATGATTTCTTGGTTACTTAAACAAGATGAGATTCTCTCACAATGGACTAATCTTAGAACTCCACAACTTAATAGAGTGTACAACAGGAGAAACCATACTATATTAGATATGGTATGTTTTATGATGAGTCATCAAGTCCTTCCTATTTCCTTCTTGGGATCGACCCTAGAAATTGCTGCTTACCTTCTGAATAGAGTTTCACCTAAATCGGTTAACAAGGCACCACATAAGATATGGACTGGTAGTATACCAAAGTTATGGTACTTAGATATTTGGGGATGTGATGCTTATGTGAAGTGCACAACATCTAATAAGATTCAAGCTAAATAAGATAAATGTAATTTTTTAGGGTATCCAAAAGAGAGTATTAAATATCAATTTTATCATCCTTTTAAGCAAAAGGTATTTATCTTAAGACATGGTACATTCCTAAAAATAGAATTTATTCTTAATGAAAGATAGTAGGAGTAAGGAAGAACTTAGAGAAGTTCAAAATTTGCAAATTCATATCTAGATAGAACATGAAACTTAAGCTGGTACATATGATGTACAACAGTCAAAAGACACATAATCTTCGACGCACTAGTAGAATACATCACCCCCATAATAGCTTATATCTACATATTAAAAAGGAGAAAGATAATATATTGCTTATAGGTGATGAACCTATTACTTTTAAAGAAGCATTGTCTGACATTGATTCTTCAAAATGCCAAGAAGCTATAAGATCTAAAATGGAATCAATTTACACTAACCAAGTATATACTTGGTGGATGCTTTAGATGGTATTGTACTTATAGAATGCCAGTGGTTTTTAAAAGAAAAACTAACATAGATGGTAATGTACATACGTATAAAATAAGGATAGAAGTTAAAGGTTACAAACAAAAATAAAGATTTGAGTTTGATGAAACCTTTTTGCTTGTAGTTATGTTTAAGTCCATTAAGATCTTATTGGCTATAGTTATACATCACGATTATGAACTTTGGAAAACAGATGCCAAAACAACATTTTATAATGGGAATTTGATGGAGGATGTGTATATGATACAACTTGAGGGCTTTGAATTTAGGGGATTTCCTAATTAATTATGTAAGTTGCAAACGTCTATTTATAGATTTAAAAAAGTTTCACAAAATTGGAACATCTATTTTCATGTAATAATCAAGAGTTTTATTTTATAAAAATATGAATTAACCATATGTTTATAAGAAGGTTAGGTGAGTAAAGTCATTTTTTAGAGCATATATAGATAACATATTATTGACTGGAAATGACAAACTAATACTTTAATCTATAAGGATTTGGCTATCCAAGAACTTTTCCACAAATGATATGGGAGACATAACTTGTATTATAGGAATAAAGACATATAGAGAGATATAATCTATGACATATACATATGTATAAAAGAGGATTGAAAAGACACATAATCTACGACACACTAAGACAATACATCATCCCACTAATAGATTATGTCTACAAATTAAAAAGGAGAAAGATAATATAACGCTTATGGGTGATGAACCTACTACTTTTAAAGAAGCAATGTATGATATTGATTCTTTAAAATGACATGAAGCTATAAGATCAAAAATGGAATCAATGTACACCAATGAAATAAACTTGATGGATGCTCTAGACGATATTGTACTTATAGGATGTATGTGGTTTTCCAAAGAAAAACTAACTTTGAGTTAATGTACATACATACAAAACAAGGCTAATGGCTAAAGATTACAAACAAAAATACGGAGTTGATTTTGATGAAACCTTTTCACTTATAGTTATGCTTAAGTCCTTTAAGATCTTATTGGCTATAGTTGTATATCATGATTATGAAATTTGGTAGATGGATGTCAAAATAACACTTTTCAATGGAAATTTGCTTAAGGATGTGTATATGATATAACTTGAGGGTTTTGAATTTAAGAGATTTCCTAATCGAGTATGCAAGTTGCAAAAGTCTATTTAAGACTTAAGAAAGATTCACTAAATTGGAACATCTGTTTCGATGTGATAAACAAGAGTTTGATTTTATAGAAAATATGGAATAACCATATGTTTATAATAAGATTAGTGGGAGTGCAGTCATTTTTTAGAGCTATATATAGGTAACATATTGCTAATTGGAAACGACAAGCCAATACTCTAATCTATAAAGATTTGGTTTTTTTAAGAACTTTTCCATGAAGGATATGGGAGACATAACCTATATTATAGGAATAAAGATCTATAGAGATAGATCAAAGAGGTTATTGGCTTATAATAATCCACATATATGAACAAAGTGCTAAAGAGGTTTATCATAAAGAATTTTGAGAGGGGATTCTTACACATATCGTATGGAATTTCTCTCTCATAGAGTATGTGTTTTAAGACATAAAAAGAGAGAAAAAAATGGATTGTGTTCCATATGCTTCAATAATTGGATCAATAATATATGTGATGTTATATATAAGACCAAATATTTCTTATGCTTTGAACATAACGAGTACGTTTCAAGCCAATCCTTTGTCTTGGTCAATAAAAGAGTTAGTGGTATTCAAATACTAGTTTACAATTTGATCCAGATAATAGCAGATCACCGTTTAGGTACATCTTCAATCTGAATGATCGTGCAGTAAGTTAGAAAAGTTCTAAACAACTAACCATTGTAGATTCTAATGACTAAAGAAAAATAAATTTCAGTGGCAGAGGCAAGAAAGGAAACAGTTTGGATTAAGAAGTTCACCACCAAACTTAGAATGGTTCCTAATATTATAGAGTCAATAGTATTATATTTTGAAACAAATGGTGCCATTGTATAAAAAAAGGAACTAAGGCCTCATCAACGATCCAAATATGTACTCAAAATGTTTCACTTGATTAGGAAGATAATAGAGCAAAAAGACAAACCAAGTAAAGCTAGTTCCCACCAAAGAAAAGCTTATAGATCCCCTGTCTAAGCCATTGTCTCATAAGATACATGATACATATGGATGACTATATTATTAGATACATATGTAATTGACTTTAATGAAAGTGGGAGAGTGTTACTTTATGCCCTTTCAACTAATCAATTGGTTGCAATTTTATATATAACATTATTATTTTAATCAATAAGGACATTCTTTATCTTTATGAATTTTTTCAATTATAATTGATGTTTTAATACTAAAAGTAAAATCCCTGTAATAATTACTATACAATTGAAATTATAATTAGATCGTAATTATAAGACTAAATTGTATTTATGTATTATTCCTAGTTGTCCTTTCATTAAGATAGGATACTAATGAAATAGTAGAACTAGAACACATTATATTTCTTTCTTATGAAGAAAATATTTGATCTTATAAATTAAAATATAGAGATACATAAACAAAAGTGTGGGTGCTTATTAGAGAATAAGTTCAGTAAACTAACCTAATTATAAAGATCCTAAATGGAACATTACTTATACGTCTGTAAATGTCCTCATTATGTTGGTTGTATAATTGATCCTTAAACTTGATATTACCAAAGTATCTCATGTGAAAATTAATGTGCTTTGATGCTATTTTTTACATATTCTAATTAGGGTAACTCAGTCAGTAGTACTTGGATATAGTATGAATCATATGAAGATAGTTAAGTCAATAAAGGATTCTTCACTCTAAAGTAATTAGAGAAAATGTTCCACTACTCTTAATTAGTAATGATTTAAAGAATTCTCTAGTAAGAGTGAGTTAACATTTGAAAAGTGTTGTCAAATATCAATTATAAATTAATTACTAGTTAGAAGGAATGATCATGATTTGATTTATAAAAGTAGACACTATATCTATAGTTTATATCTAATTGGAACACTAGTTGTTGAAAGGATAAAATTATACATCATAACCATGTATAGATAGGTTGAGTCAAACCACTTTGAAATTCCTAATATTTGGGTGTTCATGACATATTGCTAAATATCAGTCTTGATTTATAATTATAAATTATTTAATTATAGAACTAAAGATAAATCAAAAGAAGTTTTAATTTGTCTAAATTCAATTTTAATTATGAATTTTAATTATAATTTATAATCATTACCAATATATCAGAAACCTAATCAGTCATATATAAAAAGTAGCTAAAAAGAGGAAAATAATTTAAATTAAGTTGGACTTAGTTGTGAAGTTTGAGAAATTTCAGTAATCAAATATAAGATATTTTTTATTAAAATTAAATTAAATTATCATTATAGTTTGACTTTAATTATATTTAGAGTATTTAATTTTAATAAAATAAACCCTAACGTTTTCCTAATGTAAGGGAACTAGTACTCCTGCTTATTTTCTCTTAAAAGTTAAGTTTTTTGTTTCTATTATGTGGATGTCGTTAAAGGTTGGGCACTTGTGCATCTCGTTGTTAGCACCTCTATAAAATGATTTTGGTAGGAATTAAGATAAGGTATGATTATATTGCTTTTATGATTCACATTTTTCAAGTTATTCAACTATTGAGATATGATTGAGAAATTATATAAAAAAATTCATTATGTTGTGATTGTATCATGATCGGTCTCCCAATAGTCTCTTCTTCCTTCTCTATAAGTCGTCAAATGTGACCACATTAGTAAATGATTAATAACAAGGAAAAGAAGAAGTTTTTAGTGGCTTATGATTAAGGAAGATAAACTTTAGTTTTCTAACAATATGTAATCGTAACGTCTCAAACTAAACCACGTTATATATGGGCCATGTTGATAGCAATAGGCAATTTTGACACCTTATCCAAATCAGTCCACTTAAATTCCACTTCTCCACGAGCAGTTAATCAAGTTATGTGTAGCTTAATTTGTTATGTGTGCTTACAACTTTTAACGTATATTGATATGTATTACATTATTCAATGGTCTAGTTTATGTAATGTAGATATATTTCATGATTAATATAGTGACATTTATGGTGTAATGTAAGGATCATGATGTAGATTATTTTTTAATAATGAATGTAAGGATTATATTTTACTATTTTTTAATATGTTTTTTTATTGTTCATAGGTTGAATTTACACAAAGATATGTTTATTGATGAGGAAAATATGTTATGAAAATTATATAACGTTATCATCCATCTCCATTAATGTAATTTTCTTCGTAAATATTGTAAATAATAAATTAAAAATATCGAGAATGTTTATACACCACATATCCATCTTCCAAAAACCATGATTTGTTTTGAAAAATACCACAACCATGCAAAGAAATTTGTTCAAAGATGGTGTATGAAAATACCATAGATTGACTCCTTACATATTAGTGACACTATAACTTTAATATGTGAATATCTCACCATATATTAATATAAATAGTATCAAGGTTCATTAGATACTATACCACATATATGCATAAAAACTAATATTCCTCATTTTAAGTAACAACTTCACTTTTATATAAGAATATCATGATTGAGTATAAACAATTGTATTAGTCAATACAAAAAACATGAACTAAATCCATGTAATATCAACCATATGTACAAAAAATACCGTCAGTTTTTAAATGAAATACCACTTACAATTTAAAATGGGAATACCATATTTGAGTACAAAAATACCTTAACCTAATCAAACTATACTAATACTATATTTATCCAACACTAAGCCAATGTAAAAAAATATCATTATTCATGTAACACCCCATGTTAGGGCTTAGAAAATTGAGAAATTTCATGCACTGTATGCTTTGCATAATCGAGTATTCGCTGATAAGTGCATATGTATTTTTGACATATACAAATATTTGTACATGCATACATTGACAATTCTTGGTATAATTGGTTTTAAAATTCCAATTAAGATGAGAATTGTGGTTTTTCAGGTGTTGAAAAAGTATTTGGAAAATGTTATTATTATTTCGGTATTTTTGGGAATTTTACGAATTTTCCTGGAAATTTTGGGATATTAGGAAAAATAAACCAATGGTGTTTTTTCATGTAGCACCTTTATATGGATGACAAATGGCCCACATGCACATGTCAATGAGTTATTAAACCATGATATCACAGTTGTGTAAGGCAAAAACGTTGTAGCTCTTTGTTGTTCTTCGATTTTTGCTTTGGTCCTCATTCAACACCGAAACTCTGTTCTTCACTATCAAAGCTGGGATTTGCTGGAACAAAGTAAGTGAAGTTTTAAGTTTCTGAGTTCTATGAATGCTTTTGATAATTTTTTGCGTGCTACAAATAAACACACACATGAGTTATGTAAGTTGAGTAGCTTCGGTGAAAGTGATGATGAGATGAGTTGATAATATTGTACAGTGGAAAGTACAGGAGGTGTAATACCGATTGCATGTAGCTTAAAGAGAAACTTATTGAAGTAGAAAGGTTTCGAATGCATTGAGTAGTTGTGACGAATGGGTTTTAATGGAAATAAACGTAGCAGTAGAGAGAGAAAACACAGACTACAAATTCGGTTTTGAAGTTTGAAGTTTGATTTTGATTCTTAAGTTTTGAGTTGTTTTAGAGTTAGATAAGTTCCAATGAGTGTGAAAATGTAGAGAATATGAATTAGGAATGGATTAAGGAGAAGAAGGAAGAAGATGGAGTAAATGCAGAAAAATCTAAAAGAGTTGTATAAATAGTGCTCTGTTTTGATGTGCGTGTTTAATCTGGAATTGGTTTTGTTGTGTGTTGTGCTGAAATGGAAGTAGAAGAGATGGTTAATGCATTAAATGTATTGATTATAAAGTGTAAAAGAGGAAAAAAACTGGGAAAATAGTGAAAATAGAAGAAGAAAACTGGTTCGGTGATGAAGGAAGAAACCTGCGCTTTAGAGAGCGAAGAGAAGATTAGTTGCACTCGAAGGTTTTTCCACTGTGTTGACTCTTTTAGCCACAAATTTGTCATCCAATCTCCAAATGAATTGAAACTTGAACCAATAGACTCCTAAGACATTGTTCTTTCTCTCCATAAAAATTTAAAGCCATCTGAATTGATTAGAAAAAGATTAATTGACTCAAAATCAAGGTATGTACTGGAATATTATAAGCTGGAGATATTATAGTGAACATGCTTCGGTATTGTGATTATATCTTGATTTGTAGATTTCCAAATGAGTTGATTCTTAATTCAGATTAAACTTGAGACATATTCCTATAGCTTTCTTGAAGAATTATAATTTTAATTTTGTCTCTAAGACTTTCAAAATTGGCATGAAATTGAGTCTTGTCTTAGGCTATAGCACTACTAGGGACAGAAATCATGTCATGTGGTTATTGAATGAACTATATTGATGTAGGCTGAATTAGATTGAGGTGTCTTCACCAAAGTTGTAGATTATTCTTGTAGCTTTAAATTGGAGTAAAGTTTGTAATTTTTGGATTGTAATTGAGAGATATGGGTAGTAAAACGTGAATGCATGATCATGCTTTAGCCAAACTTTCAAATGTACACAGTTTGTGGTATTTTGAGCATAAATCATTGAATAATAAACCAAATTGTATGATATTAGTATCATTAGAAACTTAAGACACAAGAAAACAATTGTCTAGAAGGAAGTGTTACTTAAATATTCCATTTTCTAGACCTAAATGATCATACAAAGTAGACCCAAAAGTCTGTTTTAAGGAAAAAAACAGAAATAGTGAATGAATGTATGAAGTTTGGAACTTGTGGAATACAATTGATGTTTACATCAGTTTAGTAAGGAAATTTACTCGGGGATATGTCATTGATCATGCATGTTACATGGTGCATTTATAAGAATGCTTATTTAGATACATGAACAATTTGGTGATATGAAATGTGTTTGATTGTATATAAAAGAGCAAGGAAAACGACCATCTCCAAATATTACCAGATCTTCAAGGCATTAAACGAAAGGGAGCGACTATCAATAATCTCTAGGACGCTCATACCTTACTTTGTTTTGCTTAATGCTGAATTGATTGTGATTTATGCTAATTGTGTCCTAAATTTCGGACAATTATTGTTCGAGATGTTTGATGCATGTGAATATGATTGACTAATTATTTTTGCACATGAAATAAACTTGTGTTGTTTTGGAAACTGTTAAGTCCTAGTTGTCGGTAAATAGGCATTCCTAGAAGGGTCTGCAGCTGCTCCTATGAAACTTCGGTCTCGAGACTTCCATCTCTCCTGTGACATTTTGGTGTCGAGACTTCTGTCTCTCCTATGACACTTCGGTGTCGAGACTTTTGCGTCTCTTGATATTGATGCCATTTATGGTATCTCCTGTATAAGTCTCATTACCCATTTCTATTCATGGATTTACAGTCTAATTGGTTTTTTATTATGATCTAAGAGAAGTTTTGACACAAAGCGAATTTGAAAATTTGATCTGATGGGTTAACACCCTATTTTGATAATCAATTTTTTATTTTGTATGTTCAGTTCTGTTATTTATATTATGTTCGAGATGCTTATGCTATAACATGATTTAGTATGAATTGTTATTACACATAGTTTAGTTTTACTCACTAAGCTATATGCTTAGCACAGTGGATTTGCCTCGTGTAGGTTCAGAGGAAGGTTATAAAGACTGGGATAAGACAACCGCAATGGCCAAAGGAGATTGAGTTTTGTTTGTCAAAATATATTTTTGAGTTTGTCTTTGGGTTGTATTTGATAAATGAAATAGTTTGGTTTTGTTTGAAGGTTTGTAATAACCTTCATACAGGTTGATGTTTTTGAATTTATGGTATGTATCATGATAAGCACAGTATGACTGATATGTTATGTTTTCAAACAATCACATGTGATGATTTGTAATGTAAGTTTGCTTAAGATTCTGAAATGCATGTATGAAATGTTTCGTATGTTTTGGAATTGTTTCGGTTCTATCTGTGTGGCACTTACATATTCTCCCAGGGGGTATGTAGGTATTACAATTCATTACATATAAGTAACACTTATATATTTAGAAAAGAATATAATGACTTACTAGAGAGAGCGATTCGAATAGGGGATGTTTGTTTTGCATTCAAACATAGACCCTTGGTCTCATATAGAATAGAACGGAGTGCATTAGCATTTCAAAAAGAAAGAACATAACAATTTGATCTGCCATTTTTTGATACAAGAGGTACTGTAAGTTTTCTTGAGATTCTGAAATGCATGTATGAAATTTTTCGTATGTTTTGGATTTTTTTTTGGTTCTATCTGTGTGGCACTTACATATTCTCCCTGGGGGTATGTGGGTGTTACAATTCATTACATATAAGGAACACTTATATATTTAGAAGAGAATATAATGACCTAGTAGAGAGAGCGATTCGAATAGGGGATGTTTGTTTTGCATTCAAACATAGACCCTTGCTCTCATATAGAACAGAACGGAGTGTATTAGCATTTCAAAAAGAAAGAAAATAACAATTTGATCTGCCATTTTTTGAGAAAAGAGGTAGGTATGAGAAATTCAAATGATAAGACACATTCTAATTTTTGTCTTGTAATAAAGTTAGGGTCCTGATTCTTAAAGCTTGATCTCATCCCTCCCCTCCCCTCCGGATGAACCATATAGCCAAGAGAAACCATTAACCAAAATAGAAGATCATACCTCAATGGAAACTATACTATGACTTAGTAGTATATGTAATACTATTGTTATGTACAAAAATTACTATGGCACTTTAAGAATAAGTAACAACCCCAATTGAAAATAAGAATTCCATCTCTAATTTCAAATTGTAATAATACTTTACTTATCCAACACTACTCATATATACAAAAATACCATGATTCATTACAAATAAGTAACACCTACACAATTAAATGGGAATATAATGACTGTGTAGAAAGAAAATCATTCCTCATGTCTAGGATATAAAAAATACCATCGTTCATTATTAACAAGTAATATCTACACTATAAAATGGATATAAAAATGTATACAGACAAAGAATTTTTTTTTAATTAAAACTATACTAAAAACAAGTACAGTGTACACCACATGTATGTGAAAACTTACCATAAAATATTTAAAGTAACTAACAATGCAATTAAGTAGATGCCCATATAGTCACCTTATTCTTGTAAGAGTTTTTGAAAGGACAATTTAAAAGGACATAAGTTCGTACATATTAGTGTACAAATTGTGTTTAGTTAAGGCTTTATTTGATACAATAAACTGCATGTCCCTTTGATCAATATTTACTTCTTATAGTTTTTGAAGCATCAATTTAAAGAGACATGATTTTGTACATGCCATGTATAAAACAATATTTAGTAAAGGTTTTTATTATAAACAATTAACTATATGTTTATATCGTTAAACATGTTCTTCTTATATTTTATAATGTGTTATTATAAATGGCATAGAATGGTGTATAAACATACACCAAAGTTTGTTTATTAAAGATTTTATTTAACATGGTTGAGTACACACTCATATTCTTATTAGAAAATTTCAAGGCACAATATAGAGGACACATATTTTCACATGCCTATATATGAAACTATATTTGTTTAAGTTTTTATTAGACATAATAAACTACATAATCTTGTGGTTGAACAATTTCTTATTAGAATTTTTGAATGGATAAAGTAAAGGACATTGATTGCTACACATTTTCATACCAAACCGAGTCCATTATTCTAACTCATAATTTTTAGAGAAATAAAGTAATTTTCTATTAATGGGTCATGTATTTCATGGTATTAGGTAAGAATTCAAAGCTTATAGCCTTATGTTAGACCCTTAAACTTTGGAGCACTTTTCAGACCTTCACGATGTGCCTTATGAGGAAGGTTAGCTAGATTACACGTATGAGGGAGGCATGAGAAAACACTAACGCAAACATGGGCAAGTGGCTTCAGACTTGGTACGAATTTTGTTAGAGTCTCGGACCTTGTGGAGATCAACTCGACCCAGGCCAAAGACTCGATGGACTAAGGATTTGGTCCATGCTCGGGTGAATGGATCATGACTAGAGGACTTATTTTAGGAAGCATTGGATCAGGCTAGTGTGCTATGTGGGTTTTAATAAGATCACACTACATCATCAGCGGATAAAGATCGTGGGGAGATCTTAGATGATGTGGTAACAACAAGGAGTTAGAGTTGCAGTGGGACTCGATATTTGAAGATAGTGGAGATCTTTAAGGATAAGGATGCTAGTTTCCTGTTTGAATGTAAACTTTATCTTTCTATTATCTTATAGAATCTATATTATCAGTTAAAGTCCTATTTGGATGGGGGTGTCATCCAATTGGTCCACATGATGTAATCTAATAAAGATAGGTGATCTTAACATGATCTTAGGGAGTTCAGTTTAAGTGGTATTCTGAATATAACTTGTCTTCCAAGTTAAAGTGCCTATATATAGCCCATTCGAGCTTTGCGCTCTTCATTCAATCAGAGAGAGCATTCCTTGTATTCTTTTGAGGGAAAGTAATATAAAGGTTGGTTTTACCGTATCTCTCTTGTTTCCTTGTTGCCTTTATTTTCTTATTACTTTCATAATATTGTTTCTTTGAGTGTGCGAGGTAAACATTTCGAGGGTCGTTGAAGGTTGAAGTCTTGCTTAAGTGGACCTAAGTGAGACTACCGTGCAAAGGGTGTTGGTGATCAACTTCGGTGAAAGTTTGAGTCCTATGGTGACCTTTGTATCAATTGGTATAAAAGAAAAATTTTAGGATGGCAGTACGTAACTTGACAAAACGAGTGACTAGGGTGGAGGCACTCATTGGGCCAATTTCTCAAGGGGAGGAAGAGGTCACATACCATAATACTCGATTCAAGATGTTGGAGGCGTGAATCCAATAGTTACAACAATAGATGGAGGATTTGTTGAAGGCATAAGAGGAAGCCTAGCTAGAGATCACTATGCTAAGATGTGTCGTTGTAACGCTAGATGTTGATTTGGTTGAAAGCTCCACACCACAACTCTCATTTGTGAAGGTACGTGAACCAGTGTGTTTAAAAACGTGTGGGACACTAAGGTCTTAGAGAATTTCTTATAGGATATAGAGCAATATTTTATGTATACTGGGGTATTTAATACCAAGAAGGTCAATGTGACGGCCATGTACTTGGATAGGGATGTCAAGTTCTGGTGGAGAGCGAGGACCTTTATGGAGATCAATGCGAGTAGAACGCCCGTGATACGTGGGAGCTTATGAATAAGTAGTTGAAGGATCAATTTCTGCTATTGAATACTTCATGGATTGTGAGGGATGCCTTGAATAAAATGAAACAAGAAGGTTCATTAAGAGACTGTGAAGTCTTTTATTTCTCTATAGCTTGATATTGAAAACATGTCAGACGAGGACAAGCTTTTCAACTTTTTATCTGGGTTATAACCATAGGCATAAATGGAGTTGCAAAGGCAAAATGTGAAGGACATGGTTGGTGCAATCGCCTTTGCTGATGCTTTGGTGGACTTTCTAACGATGAAGGAAACTAAGGCAAGCTCCTCTAATTCTACAAAGGGCAAAGGCCATACTTAATAGGAGAATGTCGAGGGGAAGAAGAAAAAAGATTCCAAAAGAGGAGACTTCAAGGAGAAAAACAAGCAAAATGGTGGCTCCGAGAGTGCAGAAAGGTCCTCCAAAAAGGATAAGATTGCTTGCTATCTATGCAGTGGATCACAGTATGCAAGAGAATGTCTAAAGAAAGAGAAGCTAAATGCCCTAATAGCCAAAGAAGAGGGATAATTTTCAGATGATACGATGCTAAATTTGATTATTTTGTTGAATGCGGTTAGTAAATTACCTAATCCCTATGATGATCTGATGTATATAAGAATACAGGTTAATGAAATAGAGGTGACTGTGATGGTAGATACGGGTGTATCACATTCCTTCGTGGCAGAAAGGATGGTACACAAGTTGGGGCTTAAAGTGTCCAAGACCTCGACAAAGTTAAGAACCCTACAGGTAAGGCATAAGTGGTGATGGGAGCTATTTACAATATCCCAGCGAGTATAGGGAGTTGGAGTGCCAAGATTAATTGCATGATCGTACCACTTGAGGATTTTAAAACGATATTAGGGATTGATTTCCTTAACGTAGCAAAGATGTTGTTGTACTCAAGTTTGGGAGGTAGGATGGTTATGTATAATAAAAAATCCTTCTTTGTTAATTATTATAGATTCGTTGGTGGGAGAAAGGAGACTACAACATAGGTAGCACAAGTGTAGGCTATGATCATTGAAAAGGAGCCAAACTATGGTCAAGAAAGCTAGAAACATAAGGCAAGCAAGGAGCATGTCATTGCCAAGATCGCAAAGGTGACAAGGAAAGCTCAGTAGATGGATCTTTTCTCAACATGTCTTTGGTGGGCGCATTAATACTTGAGAAGGTGAGTCCAAGCGGAAGCAAAGACAACCATGATGGATTAGGAAAATGGTATGTGAGTGAAGTGCCAATCAATATAAAGACTTGTTATCGTCTTCAAGAGCTGACTAAGGGGTCTTTGAAGAAACCACTCGTGGAGGAGTGCCAACAGACTAATTCGAAAAGAGCATCAAATCCATCTGGTGGGGGTGGTTTTGTTAAACCCTTAAATGTTAGAGCACTTCTCAGTGACTTCCACAATGTGCCTTAAGAGGAAGGTTAGCTGGGTTACACACATAAGGGAGGTATGTAAAAACACTAAGGCAAATATGGGTGAGTGGGATCAGACTTGGTATGAATTTTAGTAGAGTCTCAGACCTTGTGGAGATTGACTAGACCTAGGTTAAGGACTTAATGGACTAAGGACTTGTCCTATGTACAGATGAATGGACCACAACTAGCTGACTTGTTGTGGGAAACATTGGATGAGGCCAGTGTGCTATGTGGGCTTCGACAAAATCACACTACACTATCAACAGATAGAGATCATGGGGAGATCTTGGATGATGTGACGACAACTAGAAGTTAGAGTTGCAATGGGACTCAACATCTAAAGATCGTGGAGATCTTCGAGGATAAGGATGCTAGTTTCCTATTTAAATATAAACTCTATCTTTCTGTTATCTTGTAGATTCTATCTTATCAGTTAGAGTCCTATTTGGATGGGAGGGTCATCTAATTGGTCTATGTGTTGTAACCTGATAAAGATAGATGTAATCTTGGCATGATCTTAGGCAGTTCAATTTAAGTGAGATTCTAAATGAAACTTGGCTTCCAAGTTAGAGTGCCTATATATAGCTTATTCGAGCTTTGCTCTCCTCATTCAATTATAGAGAACATTCCTTGAATTATTTTGAGAGAAAGTAATATGATGGTTGGTTTACCGTATCTCACGTGTTTCCTTGTTGCCTTTATTTTCTTATTGCTTCTATAGCATTGTTTCTTCGAGTGTGCGACGTAAACACTTCGAGGGTCGTTAAAAGTTAAAGTCTTGCTTAACCGGGCTATCGTGCAAGCATTTTGTTAAAGTAAGACTATCGTGTAAAGGGTGTCGGTGATCAACTTCAGTGAAAGTTCGAGTCCCAAAGTAACCTTTATATCACCTTACGTGGTGGTGATTTATTAGTAGATATACTTTGGTTTTCATGAATGTTATATGTTATATCTAGTTAATATTTTGGTCTATTTTGGATGATATTTTTTATTATTATCATAGTCTAAAGAAAAAACAAAAAGAAATTATTAAAGTACCATCTCTTCCACAAAAAGGAAAGAAGTTGAAGAAGGCAAAAAGGAAGGTAATGAGCAAGCATTTTTAATAAAATTGATATAATGGTATTGTAAAATTATTTTAATTTGAAACTTAAAAATTTAAGTTAAGAATAAAGTTGTCACATGTGGGACAAGTCAGCAAAGTGGGGATGTTAAGAATAGTGTATAAAACTTGGACCCAATTAAAATAAAATATAGGTGATTAATTATTATTATTAATTGATTATAATTACTCTTCATGAATATATATATAAGGTTCTCAAATATATTGTTATTTGAATAAGGAGTTTAAATTAATATAGAGCCGGAGCAACTGAAATGGCTCATTGATATGGGATTCAATGAACTTTATGAGATGGAGAGGTTTAAGGTAAAAGGTGATGTTTGCTACTAGTTATAGGGTCAACTTGATCCAAACAAGATAATATTGTACATAAGTGAGGATCAAGTGGAGGATATTATTGATAATAATGTTTCATAGATTTAGGGGTTTCAAATGGGAGCAAACAACTGCACATAAAATTCAATAAGACTAAGGTGACTAGGCTTTAAGAGAAGTAAAAAGTCAATGACCACTAAATCTTGATCAAATGCATACTTAATAAAGTAAAGGGTTTATAGGCGGGGGAAGTTTTTGGTGAAACTCCCTTCTATACATATTAGGAATTTTTTATGTACTAAGGTCGGTTATGGTATCAATACACAATTGCTAGATATCATAGTCAATATTGATGACTACAGGTAGCTTGATTATAGATATTAGAGATATTCCTTATTGAACCATCTTTTCAAGCATACTTGCAAGTTTCACCAAGTAATAAAAACCAAAAGTGATGTGCCTTATATGGATGGATGTATAACTATATTGATGTTGAGCATGCATCTTGAAAAAATAAATCTT
>JANZLX010000009.1:20878936-20890819 GCA_025531955.1 Erythroxylum orinocense
CACATGATTGGTAGAGTATAATTTAGGTAGGACCAACAAAGTCAATTGAACAAAGTTATTTTATTGTATATACTTTTGAATGTGGGAGTTTGGATAGTTGTGTTTGTATAGATAATTTTTGCGATCGACGAACATTATTTTGGACTAATGAGAATTTTGGTAATTAATGGTATAACAAGCAAACAATTTGGATAAAATGTAGTTTAAAAATTATTGGAGCATGGCAGCACTTAGGGGCGGATGTACATTACTTTTTTAAAAAAATTATATAAAAATATTATTATTTTAAGTTTTTTATTAAATAAAATAAAATTTTCCCCCACTTAAACAAAATTATCTTCATTAAAATTTTGCTCCCAATGATAACTTGCCCAAGGAAAAAACACAAGGGCAGTTTTGTAAAAATCTTAATGAGATGCTGGTGCCCTTCTCTCTAAAACTTTTTCTACTAGAGTGGCTATTGGCAGCCTTTTGACTTTGCATTGCGTTACGTTTACGCGCAACTATCAGTTGCTCTGTTCAATCTTAATAATGTTATTCTAGTTAGGCCACCGTTCACAATTTGGAGATTGTAATGTTCATATCTAACCTCCTTACCATTTCTAATTGAATTACTCGTCTCTCCATCTCATACGGAACCTTTTTCAATACCCATTTTGGTGCTTTGCCATGTGAACCATCTCAGCCCCCATTACAATTATTTGCTGACCACTACAAGCATAAAAAGAATAAAATTATTGGTCAAGAAAAGCGACTAATTAGGCTGGCTAGATCCAAGCTTATCCGTTTGACCATGGAGCTTGCAGTCCCATTTCTGTGTTTCTTCATTTGACTTTCTCCTCTATATAAGTTCCTCTTTCTGATCATCGCTTATCCTTGGTTGCTTAACAATGGCCGCCTCCAAAAACTTAGCCACATTGTGTCTCCTCATGGTCCTGGCTGCGAGTCTCTGCATGACCACCGTGCATGCGCAACGCCGTGTGATTGATTTGTGTGCAGGGTTCAACCGAGGGCCGTGTAACGGCGTCATCAATTGCTTTGTGGCGGACCCAGTCTGTGGTGCTAACGGCGTCACCTACACCTGCGGCTGCCCTGAGGCCGCTTGTGCTCGTGTTCCAGTTGTCAAGCGAGGACCTTGTTGAACGTCTGCATCCAGCCTCCAAACACCAAGAAACAATTACCATGCACTAATTTTATTTGTATTTTGTAATCTCAAAGTAATCGCTGTAAGTGGTCAACTTGTTATAAGCCATATTATGCAGGTAGATGAATAAAATGAAGATGGGAGGAATCCTCCTTTTTATGCTTCTTCGATCTCATAGTTGCTACATTCGTGTCTTCTTGCCACAATGTCCAAGAAGATATATTTAATAATATTAATTGATACATATACTTATTCAATATTAATTAATTAATTATTAGTAATAATAAGTCAGGAACTATCACTTATTTTATTAGTTTTCAAAATTACATGTAATTTTTTATAAAGTTAATGATTTTTTTTTAAATTCAGACCATCAATTTTGAGAAAAAGATATACATAATTAGAATTTTGTTTATCCTTCCAATTAAGAAGATATTAATTTTTAGCATTTTATTTTTAAAATAGTAATAAGAAGATTCAAACCTAAAACAACTTAACTTTTAGTTTAACTGATATAATTTCCCATATAAAATAATAATAACTACAATTTTCACTTGTAACTCCAATAATTAAAAAATTCAATCGGTTCAGTCAGTTTAACCATAAAAGTCTTGAGCTGACTAATTTTCTAGTTCGATTTATTTTAATAACTCTTGTTGTTAAAAATTGATCAATTAATTAATTAATTAATCAGTTTTCACAAATTAATAATTCTTATAAATCAAAATTAATTAATTAATTTTTATTTAACAATCTCATTTTTTAATTAAACTTCAAATTTTTTTATAGGTAAGAACAATCTCTTTCAATTATATTTCAAAATTTTTAATTTTATTTAATTTTTAGTCAATTTTATGATAGTTTAATATCAATTGAATCTTTTAAATCTTAAATTTCTTATCTTAACTGTTTAACTTCAGGTCTGAACATTAAAACATTGTATAATTCTATGACATACATATAAATTATAGTTATTAAATTTAAAGTTTGCAGGCCAAGCCCTCAACAAAAAAGGGCTTTTCTATGGCCCATGTATCCAGGCCCCTCGTAGCAAAGAATTGATCAATCAAGCTTGCAAAAGAAAAAGAAATAGTAAAAAGGGTTGACACCTGTAGATTCTTCCATAACGTTCATTCATTCCTAAATCCTAACCTTTGTGGTTGCTGATTCTTTTCTTGTTATTGTGATCATCGCCCAACAAAAGCAAAACTTGAATTCTCCAAGAAACCAACAAACAAGGTTTAGGGTTGGGGTTACGGCTAACCCTTTCCTCACAAAGATCGGATGTCCAGATTCTCCGTATTCGACTCGCTATGCACCCTAATTGCCGTGTTTTCTCTTTTTTTCTTGCCGGCAGTTGTCCGATCGGAGGGCCAAGGCGCGATGATAATTGAGCAAGTAATCGAGAAGGAGAGCGGCGGCGTGTGCGCGTCAATCGCGGCCCCTGCGTCCTGCCCGGTCACTTGCTTCCGCGTGGATCCAGTCTGCGGCGTCGATGGGATCACCTATTGGTGCGGTTGTCCCGATGCCATGTGTCACGGCGCTCAAATTGCGAAATTGGGGGCTTGTGAGGTCGGAAATGGTGGTAGCGCTTCTCTTCCGGGTCAGACTCTTTTGTTGGTTCACATCGTTTGGCTCTTCCTGCTCGGCTTTTCTTTACTTTTCGGCCTATTTTGAACCAATACTACTATTTGTGTACTTGATTTTTTTTTTAATTTTTGTGTTGAGAGAAGAGAGTGAAATATTATGTACGTACATGAAACTAATTCTTTGATGAACTAATCGCATTCTGTTTCGATTTTTTCTTGTAATTATGGCGCTATCTTGTTCAATCTTCTTGCTAGTTCTTTCCTAGTCGTTGCCTGGTGTTTTTTCAACTACCATTTTGGTATCACAAGAGTTGGAATTTTACGGATATCTCTATTGGACTGTAGAACGTGAATTAATTGTTGAACCAGATGCTATATTGAGACTTTAGGAGCAGGATTTTGATTGCTTCAGAAGTTGACAACATAGAATAGGGAAAATCTTGAAGAATCCTGTGTATCTGAGGGCATCTCTCAGGTGTTTTTGCCACTCCTGAATGATTGTGGAGAATTTTCCAGATCCATCATCAATAACCTTGTAAAGGTGTGCTTTCCAGGAATACAGACACCTGATGTCCATCTGCTGGACACAAATTTCAAATTGATTATGTTTCGATCTTCCTCGTAAAAAGACGATCAGATCCCATTCCGCGCAATCAGATTTACTAATGATCTAATGTTCCATGTATTTTTTGTGGTTGGGAGTTGATGAGAATTGCTGATCTGGATTAAGATCAAATGCAGATGCAACTCGTTTCTAGATGAATCATCCTTTTGGGGAATGATGGGTGCCTTCTAGTACCACTGTTTCCCAATTTCTTTTGCCAAGAATTCCAAAGTTGTGTGATTTGTTATGGATCGCTACGCAGCCTGCATTGCATCAGCATCAATTTGAAGAACTGGCATGCCCCTTCCAAACGTCCTGCCACGCTATTAATTTGAATCAGTGGTATTATAAGTAGAAAAAAAGTTTAAAATGTTAACTCATCCTGCCAGCGTTCCCAAGAGCATTAATCACCTGGCCACAGATCAGGATATAATGAATTCACCCTCAACCCATTCAGATATAAAGAATTTGAATAGAACTTAGAATTTTAGCAGGGACAAGCCCAAAAAATAACTGACAAAAATACTACTAAAATTGATGTATATCTATATTTTAGGAATGAGTCAAATTGCGGTAGGTTTTATGTTCTTTATAGCATTACTTATTCTTCATCTGGTCTTTCCCAGCCTCCGTCACACTTATTCCCCTTCGAATAAGCACTAGTCCTTGGAGGTTTGCGCCGCACCCCAGGCTCATTAGTCATCGAGATATTGTTCCCATATCAACTCCCATTAAGCTAAATATGGAAAGTTCAGTATCTAATGCATTGGGATAATGTTGCTTTAAGAATATCTGAGATGTTGTTGCCAAAGAATACCGACTTGTCAACTCTCAATGAAAAGCATGAAGACTTCATCACTAACATTGTGAACTGTGCGTTACTATTTTGGTTTAACTTTGTTTTGTTCCTGATTGAACAACGGGGAACAATTGTGTTTTGGTAGAAATGCCTTGAATCTTCGACTTATTATTAAGGGATATTTTGGGTAATTTCAATATTTTGTGTTGGAGTAATATATAAACCCTGTCTGTTTTTTTTATTATAGCGTGGAGTCAAAGCTTACGATTATGTTTCTTCACTATGCTCATGATGAAGATCTCCCAAGTAAGTGGGTTCTCCAAAGCCAACAACTGGTATAAGAGATTTTGGTTTTGTTTGAATCTATTAATCAAGCATAGAGATGTCATCATACAACATTAAGATTGATAAATTTACTGGGAAGAACAATTTTATTCTTTGACGCATCAAAATGCGTGCTCTATTGAAGCAACAATCGATCTGGATACTGCTTTCAGAAAAGAAACTAGAATCAATGGATGAGTCCATTTTTGTTGAACAAGAAGAGAAGACACACTCAACCATTTTGCTATGTCTAGCGGATGAGATAATTTATGAAGTACCGAATGAAGAACTTTAGATGATATCATACGTGCCCACATTGAAATTGGTTGACAACCTATGAGGAAAAGGATGGTGGAAGCGTCTTAATGGGAAACCACACAAATTGCAAGGTAATATGCATTTGTTCAATCAAGATCAAATTGCATGATGGCCCAATTAGAACTTTAGATGATATTTGACATGTGTCAGAATTAAAAAAGAACTTGATTTTTTTGGGAGTTTTGGACTCAAAAGGTTTCAAGTATAGTTGTGAAGGTGGAGTACTTCGAATTACCAAAGGTGCATTGGTAGTAATGAAGGAAGTCAAATAAGGTATCTTGTATATTTTGCAGGGAACACCAGTTATAGGTTCAGCTCCAACAACTTCTCCTTCAGAGCAGTTAGAATCAAATTAGACTAAGTTGTGGCATATGTGACTGGGGCACATGAGAAAAAAAGAGAGTGACTATTCTATGCAAACAGGCCTACTTGGAGGATATACAACATCTAATTTTGAATTATATGAGCACTGTGTTTTTTGAAAATAATGTCGAGTTCATTTTAAGAAGATTGTGCATAGGAAAAAGGTAACATTAGATTACATTAATACTAATTGTTGGGGTCCTTCTCACGTTTCATCTTTAGGTGGAGTGAGACATTTTTTATCTGTGATCGATGACTACTCTAGGATGACATGGGTATTCATGATGAAACATAAAAGTGAGGTTTTCAAAACTTTCAAGAAATGGAAGATTCTAGTAGAGAATCAAATAGAGAAAAAGATAAAATGTCTTTGCACAGATAATGACTTAGAGTTTTGTTCATGTGAATTTGATGAATTCTGCAAGGATGAAGGCATTGCTAGACATCATATAGTTAGAGACACTCTACAATAAATGGAGTAGTAGAAAGGATGAACAAAACATTATTAGAGAGAGCTTGATGCATGCTCTTTATTGCTGGATTGACAAGAAAGTTTTAGGCTGAGGCTATTAACACTGCTTGTTAGCTGGTGAATCGTTCTCTAGCAACTACTATAGACTACAAAACCCCTTTAGAGGTATGGTTTGAAAAACCTACCGATTATTCTATTTTGAAAGGTTTTGGTTATCCTGCTTACTATCATTTTAGTGAAGGTAAGCTAGAACCAAGTTCAAAGAAGGGAATACTTATGGGTTATAGCATTGGAGTAAAAGGTTACATAATCTGGTCTCCATCTGAGTGTAGAGTTATTATGAGTAGAAATGTAATTTTTGATGAAAATTATATGCTTTACCCGGTTGTTAAGTCTATTGTTTCAGAAAAAGCAGATGGTGTTGATAAGTAAGTGGAGTTTGAAGCAACTCCAAGTAATAACCATTCACAAGGTTCATCGCCTACTAAACGGATTGAAGAACATTCCTATGTTGAATCAAAAACAGAGCATAAACAATAACAAGAATGACCATATAACATTGCTACTGATCGTCCCTATAGGTAGATACAAAGCATGTCTAGTTGTTAAAGGGTATAGTTAGAAAGAAGGAGTTGATTACAATGAAATTTTCTCTCTAATGGTCAAACACACTTCGATTTGAGTACTACTTGCCTTAGTAGCATATCAGCACTTGGAGTTAAAGCAACTTGATGTGAAATCAACTTTCTTGCGTGGAGAGGTTGAAGAAGAAATTTTTATGAGTCAGGCAGGAAGATCACGTATGTCGGCTTCAGAAATCTCTATATGAACTGAAACAATCTCCAAAACAATTGTACAAGAGGTTTGATAATTTTATGACAAATCATGACTACAATAGAAGTCTATATGATTTTTGTTGATAAGTCAATTAAATTACATTTATGTTGGACTTAAATTTGGTTGATTTGTGAAAATTGTGTTCATAAATTAATGGAATTATTTGTTAAACGTTTGCAGATGGTTTTCAATGCCAAAAAGGTAGAAAAGGATCAAAAAGAGGAAAAATATCACAAGAAATTCAAAAATTTCAGTCTGATCGAAATTCAAAGATTAGACGTGGGCACGCCTAAGGACAAAATCTTAAATCTGCAAATTTTCCAGAATTGGAATCCAATTTAAACACAACCATCCAAGATTTGCTGGACTCTTTTCAAGATGTTTCCCACCGAAATTAAAAGACCAATCAATCTGGACAAAGCCAAATCAAGATAATGAAGAGATTTAATTCAAGAAGGAAACTATTGCTGATTGTCGTTTATGAATGGGTTTGAGGGTTTGCAAGAGATCATGGTTCTTTTCTATTTTTTTAGAAGCTGCCGCTATCTTGCTTTCTTATGATCTGCGTTAACCAACAGATCTAGGATATTCTCGCATCCCAAGGCTGCCATATCTACCTCTTGATTCTTCATTATTCAACATCCATCGCAAATTTTCCTTGCTGCCGCACAAATGCTTCTTCCTTGCCCACGTTTCGAACTCATCCAGTAGATCATCGTATTTTTATTCTCTTCTCCTTACTGTCGCACCTGCTGTCTTTCGGCTGGTCCACGTCTTGAGTCCTAGTAGTAGCATCGTATTTTCTCTTTTGATTAGAGAAGCCACATCCAGATTTATTCTTGTTCTCCAATACTCAGCAGTTTCGACGCACTCCTCTTATAGTTGCCGCATCCTTGGATTTTCTTCTTGATTTTTCATTACCTCATAGACCATCGTATTATTCTCCTCTCTTGGATCGCCGCACCTGGGTTTTCTCTTGGTCCACTTTTGTTGAAATTCTCCAGCATCATAGCTTATTCTCTTCTCTTGATTGGCTGCCTCACAATTGATTTCCTTCTTGTTTTTCCAGAGCATCATCACATACTCTTTTCCCTTGTTCTGCCGCTGGTCCACGTTGCTGAGTCCTTCAACATTATCATCGCACATCCTCACCTTGACTGCAACAATTTGATTTAATTTGTTTTATGGCTTATTTCTTCTGCACTTATCAAGTTACTGTTTTGTAGATTAAAGACTCTAGGATTGCCGTGGTTCAATTTCTTCTTGATGTTCATGTTTTCTTCATAGTTTCAATTAGGGATTTAAAGATTAAATTCTGGTTTTCTTGCTTTTCAATTGTTGAACAATTTCCATTGTTATTTTGTTAATTTCACTAAAGACTCGTTATGGAGACAATTCTTTTTATTATTTCTTTTGATTTCAATTTAATTATGATTAACTAATTTTTTTGTCTTGGTTGAGGGATCCATGTTATTATGGTGAGATATTCTTAATCTTTTTCATATTGTTAATGAACATTGGATAATTTCAGATTTAACTTTTTAATTGGATTTGTTAGTTTCTAGGTATGCAACTAGGAATTAATTAATTCAACTACTAGGTTAACAAAATCTGACGTTCAATTTTGGTAACCACAAGTAGCAATTAGGATTAACCCCTCTACGTTAGAGTCGGAAAATTCTAAGAAATTATCCACTTGATTGATTTCATGTCGTACATGTTAATCACTTGTCATTGGTTCTTAATGCTATTATTCAATTTAATTTATGATCGTATCTAGATTAATTGTTTAATAAGGTTGCTCGGATACATGTTTCTAGTCAATACAATTAATAGAAAATTCCCTCAATGAATGTTCGTTAATAATTATAATTTTTTATCAAGGATCCATAATAGCATGATAACATCGGTGACCGAAACCAAGGTATTTTTCTTATTAATTTTTCAGATTTAATTATTATTTCAATTTGCAATTTTCCTTTCTGATTTTCATTATTATTTCAGTAAGTCACAAAACTCCCTTTTTTATTATTTGTGCCGTTTGAATTCGTAATTTTCATAATCGCAAACTTCCTCGTGGGAACGATATCCGCTTACTGTTACTATATTAATTGTTTTAACGGGAGTGAAAATCTTTTATATTTGGTTGCAGACGACAGCATCACCAAGTAGGCTAGCACTCTGCACCATATAACATGGTTGACCGAATCACCATTATATAGAACTTCCCTTTGAGTTTTAAAGGGACCTTTTTATCACATAAAATGCTTGATGTACTCCGCCATTTGACCCACCCAGATCTAATACGATATACTATATCGTTATCGATATTACCATTTTTTTGAATGATGGGTTGCCTCTTCTACCATCTGGCTACCTGAAAAGTTACATTTTAAATACTCCATCTTGGACCTGCTCATTCTAAAACCTTTCGATTCTAACACTTCTCTCCAACGTTCTAACTTGGCATTGACCCCCTCTTTGGTCTCATTCACCAAGACAATATCGTCAGCAAATAGCATATTCTAAGGTACCACTCCTTGAATATGTTTGGTAAGTTCATCTAATACTAATGTGAACAAAAAAGGGTTTAAAGTCGAGCCTTGGTTTAATCCAACACCAATATAGAATGCTTCTGCGTTGCCTCCTATCATCCTTATATTAGTCAATGCTCCTTCATACATATCCTGAATCACTCTGATATAAGTCCTAGGAATGCCCTTTGCCTCCAAACACCTCCATATGAGTTCTCTCGAAACCCTATCATACACCTTCTCCAAATCTACAAAAATTATATGCAAATCCCTTTTTCGTTCCCTTTAGCATCCCATCAGTCTCTAAAGTAGATGTATTGCTTCTGTCGTGGACCTATCAGGCATAAATCCGAGTTGGTTGTTCGATATAGACGCAACTCTCCGGATTCTCTTTTCAATTTTCTTCTCCCACAACTTCATGGTATGACTTAATAATTTGATTCCTTAATAGTTGTGACATTGTTGGATGTCTCCTTTGGCCTTGTATAAGGGAATTAACCTACTCAATCTCCATTCATCCGGCATCTTGACTGACTCGGGGATTATGTTAAAGAGCTTAACTAACCACTTAATACCGACAGCTCCTATTCACTTCTATTACTCTATAGGGATCTCATCTGGCCCTATGGTCCGTCTGCTCCCCATCTCCCTCAAAACTTTTGTAATTTCTCCCCTTGTGATCCTCCCCCAAGAGTACCCATTTAGAAATTATCCTGACATGGGGGGTTTCCCTAACTCTATGTTGACTAATATGTCTTTGTTATAAAGGCCATAAAAGTATCTTTGCCACCTCCATTTGATGGGTTGGGCCTTTGTGAGTACCTGTCCTGCTTCGTCACGTATACAGTAGACTTAGTTGAAATCATCCGTCTCACATGCCCTATCTTTTGCTATCTTGAAAATTCTTTATGCTTCTTTGATCGTATCCAAATCCCTATACATATTCTCGTAAGCTTCTCCTTTAGCCATTGAGATAGTCTTCTTTGCCTTCTGTTTTGCCAGTCTATACCTTACTCTATTAGTTACCAGCTCTTCCTTTATTGCACTTGCGAACAGATCTTTAAAAGCTCTCTTTTTTGCCTTTACCGTCCTCTGGACCTCATCAGACCACCACCAGGATTCCATCTGCCCCTTGTCTTTTAGATACCCCTAGGAGTTTTGTGGCGGTCTCTCTCACTATGGGGGCAACTTCCTGCCACATCCAATTAGCATCTCCACTCATAGCCCATGTTATATTATATCTACCTTGAGTCCTAAAATGTTCCACCATGTCCCTTTATAGTCTCCACCATCTGATTTTGCAGAAAAGCTTGGTAAATTAATATGTCCTTCATCCCTTAATCTCTATATCCAAATCTAACAATTTGTGTTGGGTTGATAAGCATGCGGTCGAAAGTACTTTGCAATCCTTGCACCATGATCTGGCTCTTGTCCTAACAAGGAGATAATTAATTTGTGTCTTAGTTGTGTTACTTTGAAACATCACCAAGTGCGCTTTGTTTTCCTTAAAAAAGTAATTTACTATTACTAACTCATATGCTACGGCCATGTCTAATAAATCAACCTTATTATCATTTCTAATGCCGTATCCGAATCCCTCATGAGTTCCTGTATATCCGTCTGATCCACCCTTATATGCCCATTAAAATCCCCACCTAGGGTGATCTGCTCAGTATAAGAGATTTGTTGAAGCACCCCATCCAGTGCCTCCTAGAACGTACGTTTTTGTTGTCTGTCTATGCCAGCTTGAGGTGTATAAGCTCACACTACATTGAGAACCACACTACTTGAAATAATTTTTGCCACCATTATCCTATCATTGACCCTTGTGATCCCCACTACTCTGTTCATAAGTCCCTTTTGTATTAAGATACCTATCCCATTTTGCTTCCGCGTACTACTCGAGTACCATAATTTGAAGCCCCTATCTCCTTTGCTTTAGCTCCTGCCCACTTAGGGCCCGTTTGGTTGAGCTTTTATCAGTAGAGCTTTTATCAGTAGAACTTTTGCCAGTAGAGCTTTTCTGAGAAGAGCTTTTTTTAAAAGTCAGTTGGCTGTTTGGCGGTTAATTAAAAAACAGCTTTTTAAAAAGAGCTTCATACAGTAGACTGTTTGGCAACATACAAATAAAAAGCACTTTTATTAATTTTAACTATATTTTATTTTATAATAAAATTATTTATGCTAAATAATATTTAAATTATACTAAACAATTTACTTAATTTACTTAATTCAAGTGTTCATATACTATATTGCCTTCCTCTTCATAAAAATTTGCTCATAATTACTGCATAACTTACTGAAATCGTGCTTCAGAGAGGACTAAATTGTTGTTATCATGAATAAGAGCTTATGATATATGAAACGGATAGCTTCAGTATCTTCTTGACATGGTTATTCTTTTGCAGGTTTTCCCAATCTGGGAAAGAAACCAAAATCAGCAGCCAAATGTTGCCTGGCTTGGAAATTAATCTTAAAGTTCATTAGTCATTATCAAACATAGGCAGCAAGAAACAGATGATCAATCGCACTACAAGGCTTTTCATGCCACTTATACAAGCAATTTTTTTATCACAAGTTGATGCAAAATTTACTTATAATCTTCACCTGCCAATGGAAAGGAAACATGATGCCAAAAACAGTCATCTGAATCTGATACAAGATTTGACATTTGCTGGACACAGGAACTCGATTCACATTAATCCAACAGCAACCCATCACACTTCAACTACACATTCCCAGCGATTCAAAAGAAGTCCAAGCTTGACTAGAGACTTCGTATGCATTTATTCATTAAACAAAGAACGAAGAAGTTATCAGCTATCATGATCTGTTTTCACAACGATCACAGGACAGGTTCCATTATTCACCACATAGTTGCTTACACTGCCCATGATGG
>JANZLX010000009.1:20897623-20910197 GCA_025531955.1 Erythroxylum orinocense
TGTGTGCACTTGATTTTTGAAGGATGAATTGATTGAGTTTAATGGTTTGATATGTTGCTCGAGGGCGAGCAAAGGTTCGGTGTGGGGGAATTTGATAAGTCAATTAAATTGCATTTATGTTGAACTTAAATTTGGTTGATTTGCAAAAATTGTGTTCATAAATTAATGGAATTATTTGTTAAATATTTGCAGATGGTTTTCAATGCCAAAAAGACAGAAAATGATCAAAAAGAGGAAAAATATCACAAGAAATTTGAAAATTTCAATCTGACCGAAATTCAAAGATTAGGCGTGGGCACGCCTAAGAACAAAATCCCAAATCTGCAAATTTTTCAGAATTAGAATCCAATTTGAACACAACCATCCAAGATTTGCTGGACTCTTTTCAAGATGTTTCCTACTAAAATTAAAAGACCAATCAATCTAGACAAAGCCAAATCAAGATAATGAAGAGATTTAATTCAAGAAGGAAACTATTGTTGATTGCTGCTTAGGAATGAGTTTGAGGGTTTGCAAGAGATGAGGGTTCTTTGCTGTTCCTTTTAGAAGCTGCCGCTACCTTGCTTCCGGAGGATGAGCGTTAACCAACAGATCTCGCATATCCTCTTTTCTTAATTACTGCAATCCCTGTCTTTCTCTTTGCCACGTTTCTAATTGTTCTAAAGCATCACCAGTTGTGTGTATCACAATAAGCTCAGTGATAGTTCATACATTTACTTGGTATTGTATGTAGATAATATGCTCATTATGGCTCAGAACATGTCAGATATTTGGAAGCTAAAACAACTTCTTGGTGTAGAATTTGATATGAAAGATCTTGGTACAACTCAGAAAATTTTGGGAATAAAGATTTACAGGGATCGAAAGCAACGGAAGCTTTTTTGTCACAAAAGAGCTACATTCAGAAAATTTATCAAAATTTGGGATGAGTACAGCAAAGCCTTTAAATACTCCTTCAGTGGTAAATATTCATCTCTCTATAGATTTTTCACCATAATCAGAAGCAGAGTTAGAGTATATGGCTGGAGTACCATATGCTAGTGTAGTGGGAAGTCTGATGTATGCTATGATACGTTCTAGGCTTGATATTACACACGTGGTTAGTGTTGTGAGTAAATATATGAGTCAACCTACGAAAGAGCATTGGCAGGAAGTGAAGTGCATATTCCATTATTTAAAAGGAACAACTGATGTTGGTCTCATATGTGGAGGTGATACAGATTGTATAGTTGCTGGTTATTCAGATTTTGATTATGTTGTAGATTTGGATGGTAGAAGATCTATAACTGGATTTCACATTGCATGGTTCTATCTTCAGTTGGAAGGCTACTTTGCAACTTTTGGTTGCCTTATCTATTACAGAAGCAGAATATATGGCTTTGACAGAAGCAGCTAAAGAAGGCATTTGGTTGAAGGGCTTAGTCAATGATCTTGGGCTATATCAAGACCAAACTATAGTGTTTTGTGACAGTTTAAATGCTATATGTCTAGCTAAAGATCAAGTGCATCATGATCGGACCAAGCACATTGATGTTAGATATCACTTCATTCATTCAAAAAAAAGAATCAAGGTGAAAAAGGTTGGTACTAATCATAATCTGGCAGATATGTTCACTAACCAGGCCCTAACAGCAAATTCAAATAGTCCCAAGATGGGGCAGGCAATATTGGTAGAGTTTGAGAAGTAATTTTTTTGGATATGGGAGAAGATTCAATACAAGGTGGAGATTTGTTCGATATGCCTTAAATCTTTGAATTATTACTCAGGGGTATTTTTGGTTCTTTCAGTATTTTGTATTGGAGTACTATATAAACTCCATCTGTTTTTGAGTTAGAGTGTAATGTTAAGGCTTATGAGTATGTTCCCTTACTAAGCTCATGATGAAGATCTCCCAAGTAAGTAGGCTCCCAAGAGCCAACATGTTTCGAGGGCTTTCCCTATTGTCTTCATGCCTAGACCGCTAAAAATCTTATGCAGGCTCCCCACAGAGTAAAGTTTACTCCTGTAGAAAGAAAAGAACTTACTCCAACCTCAAAAAAGGGTTACAGGGTTTGCAGTAACTAGCATCTGATTGCTTCCTATTTAGAATTGTTTTCCTTTTGATTTGACATGTTGTTCTTACATTCACTTCTAAATTAAGAAATTGATCAAATCTGTCGTTTAAAGAAGTACTGGATGCTATACAGATGCTCGAGTCATATCTGCCTCCTACTTTGAGAAGATGCTTCTTGCTTCCTTCATATATTTTTGGAGGATGGAAACAGAAGGAGAAGGCTTGAGAAGCATTAGGTCACTTTTAACTTTCATAGGGTCATTACCCTAATTGAGGGCTAAAAAACTCATGGTGAATATCTGAGGTATACAAGCACTAGCTTAGCATTTGATTCTGCAACTCCTGAAAAAGTTCCAGAAAAAGATAGCAGAAGGAACAAATTAATATAATATAGTAAGTTGATTGCCTAAAGTGATGATGTAACATGGGCATTTGATCTTGGTTTTCTACCGTTTGCTGGGCGTTTAGTCTATATATAGAATCAAATCAAGGTGGTTCAAGCAAGAGTCTAATACCTCTACTGCGCTCTATCTGGTATAGGCAACATGGGTAGCAATAACCTGATGAGGCCTGTTCTTGCTATGGTAGCTGTTAATTTTGGATTTTCGATTCTGAACGTGCTTACCAAGAAAGTTCTTGATGAAGGATTTAACCATATGGTTTTTGTCACATATCGACAATCGATTGCTGCCATTTTCTTGGCTCCAGTAGCCTATTACTGGGAAAGGTAACAACTACTGACCTATGATCCAATAGCCTACGAGTTTCTTCATTTTCGTTCATTTCTAAGCCCCCCATAGTCTAGAAGTACTCTGGACCGGTTAATATTTCTTTAGCAGTTCTCAGCTTTACTTGGCCAATTATTTGATATTTCTTGCAGGAAAAACAGGCCCAAGCTCACAGTTTGCATCTTATGCCAACTTTTCTTCAGTGCTTTAGCAGGGTCAGTTGATGAATTACGCTATTTCAGTAATGAACAATTGCAGTACTGTCCTGTCAGAACCTGTGAGAAGTAATTTGTTTTCCAGGTTGACACTTACATTTTACCTCTTCCTTCTGGGACTCAAGTACACCTCTGCTACGTTCTCATGTGCATTCCTCAACATGGTTCCTGTAATTACCTTCTTATTAGCACTGCCAGTTGGGTAAGAATATATCTCAAAAACTATTGTTTCCCGTCATCAAAATATTTGTTTTAGCGTATTGAAGACATATATCATTTTCTATACCATTTTTTAAGTCAGGAAACGGTGAACATGAAAAGCAAAACTGGAAAAACAAAAGTGTTAGGTGCTCTTATATGCATGAGTGGAGCTATCTTGCTGATCCTTTACAAAGGATTCCCTATAACCAATCCACATTCACAACCCAACACTATGACTGTAGAGAAGGGGACACAGAGATGGATCGCTGGCTCTATGCTTTTAATGGCAGGCAGCACTACATGGGCTTCATGGTTCCTAATGCAAGCCAAAATTGGCAAGAGCTATCCCTGTCAATATTCTAGTACTGCAATTTTGTCTTTCTTCAGCGCATTTCAATCTGCCTTTGTAATTTTGATCATGAGAAGGGACGTTGGTATGTGGATTCTGAAAGACAAGTTAGAGATTTTAACCATTACTTACACTGTATGTAATCTCAACTCTGTTAACATGTGATTTGTTCTTTAAATGAATGTCCCCATGTCCTTGGTTTAGCTTTTGGAATCAATTAGAAGTCCTGAAATGTTCCTATTTTGTGTAACATCGACAACAGGGCGTGGTGGGTTCGGGCTTCTCCTATGTGGTTATGTCATGGTGTGTAAAGCAAAAGGGTCCGGTGTTCACGTCTGCATTCACTCCATTGACACAGATATTTGCCGCAGTGTTGGACTACTCTTTCCTGCATGAACAATTATACCTTGGAAGGTTGTGTCCTTTCATAAGTTCAGTCCTGTATAAGATCCCGAGTTTCAGACTACTGAGGTCTACTAGAGACGGTAAAATGCGTCCCTAACATAACATCTTTTGTTTTGTGTGAACAGTGTTATGGGGTCAATCCTAGTCATATTTGGACTGTATATTCTCCTTTGGGGAAAGAGCTTTGAAGCTGAGGAATGCCCGCTGAAGGAAGCTGAAGCTGTGAAGCAAGATGAACATGGCAACGCAGAGTTTCAAGCATCACTAACCATGAATTCCACGAGCCATTAGAACCGTTTTGGGAACTGGTCAACCAATTCTATCATGCAGTAAAACTTTTCAGTTCCAACTCAGAACAAGAAGAAAAGATGAAGCACTACTGATGCTTTTACCTGCTGATGTCTACCACTGGTTTGGAGCATATTCTAAGCGTTTGTTTTTCGAACTCTTGTGTAGTGGCAGTGTTGTTTAAACGTATACGGAACGTATCTTAAAAGGGTTTTGATTATATAATGCTGATAAAGAAGAAGAAGCATTCTTTATCAGCGTTCTTCTTAATGGAGTTGCTTTATCTTCGGGTCACTAGAGTGCTCGTACGGTCTATAACTGTCCTCGTAATCTTTTAATTGGTATTGGGTCAATAACATTTTGGCATCACTACAATATGATAAATCAAGATTAAATATAAAAAATTCCTATCATATTAAAATCAAATTAAGGTTTGATAAAAGACATAACTTCTTCTAGTTTAGATAATTTTAAAAAAATTAAGTCATTAACTTTTTAAAAATATTATTACAATTTTTTCAAAAAATAATAATAAAATACACATAATACTAATTAAATATTATTAAGCTAGAATTAGGATTTGCACAAAATCTGAGTCTTTCTTTCTCTAGAATTTTTCTTAAACTTCTCACTAAGTGGCACTCCCTTTGACCTACCAATTGACTTCTATTATTTTCTTTTTTTTTTAAGTCCACCTTCTATTATTTTCTAATGTTCTTTTCCCCACAAAACAATTCAAATTTCAATTTACTTTTCAATTCAATCCACTCCTTTGACCCAAAGTCTCTTGTTCCTTGGTCTAAAACCATATGGATGAGATCTATGATTCTATAATCCTTTTTTATAATGTGACTAGTTAGGAAAATTTGATTTAATGAGCAAGTAATTTTAAACTCCAATGCAAGGGAGTTTACAATCTACTCCTTGGTTTACTTAATAATAATTTTAAGAAATAAAAATTATAAGAAAAAAATAAAAAAAAAGGGGAAAATAATAATATTGCAATCATGTTACATTATTAGTTACTTGAAATTTTCTTTTTAAAACGATAAAATAAAATTCAAAAGAATAATTTATTTGATTTTACTTACGTATTTTATTAGATTAGAACTCTCTAACCAACTCTATCACTTATTCATAAATTTTATGGGATTAGGACTCTACAGTTGCCACCAACTCTATATTAGTTGGACATATAGCTGTACATATCCTGCATATATTTTGTTGTATATATTATATTTTGATTAGCTTATTCTTTCTTTGTCCATAGCACAATTTCAGGCTTAGATTTAGCTTTTACCGTTGTAACTAGTTGTATGTATTTGAGTTTTGTGAATAAAAAAGTAGAACAACCTTTCTCACTTTAATATGGTATCAGAGTCACTTTAAACTTTTGTTCCACTCTTTGTAGCTCGTCTAGTTGTCCTCTTTATAACAGTTGTTATTCTTCGATTATTTTTTTTGGTCTTGTTTACTTTTTTTTTCCTTTTCCAGCTACAATGCAAAGTTCTTGCACTTCCCATTAATCACTAAACTGTTCAGTCCATCTATTTCACCCAGTTATCGAGAAAAACCCTTGTTTCTTTGTCGTCACTCAATTTACCCAAATAGCTTAGTCTTACCACCAAATCAGAAGACTGCTTATGAAGTTTGGATTGATCTTCATGAAATATTTTCATAAGAAAACGCTCCAGGAATCTTTGAAATATAAAGAACATAGCCAATCATGTGTAAAACAATGACTCCATTTCTACATACTACACTACTCTTAAGGGCTTATAGGATGAACTCTTACAACAATTATCCATCTTGCAGTTGTGGCATTATACACGAGATTAATAATCTCCAACAAAGAGACTGCTTGATTCAATTTCTTATAGGTCTTAATGAATCTTATAATGTTGTTAAGAGTCAAATAATTATCATGAATTCATTACCTAATGTTTCTAAAAATTACTCTCCCTTATCGTAGGAAGAAAAAAAAGATTTGTTTTCACAACAAATTCAGTTAATCATTAAGAACAATCTGCCCTAGCCACCTTTATAATCAACAAAGCAAAACACGCAGAAAGCCTTAATATAATTGTGATTATTGTGGACTTGATGGGAATTCATAATCAAGAATTCAAAAGAAGCCTGGAATCCAAATTACTGTCCAGATAGGATACAATACCTTTGTAATTATTGTGGACTTAATGGACAGTTTGAATTAAGATGTTGAAAGAAGCCTGGAAACCTAAACTATCAACAAAATGGAGCTTCAACTAAACGCGATGTTGCTAATAAACCAATCACTGTCATTGTTGATAGCACTGCAAATAATTCAATAACCTTACCATTCACTCAAGAACAGGTTCAACAACTAATTGTTTTAATTCAACCAACCAACTTTAATCCTTTAGCCAACTTTGTAGGTATGGCTTCAAATATTTCCTCTCAAACTAATAATTGAGTTATAGATTCTAGTTGTATAGATCATATGACTTATGATTTAAATTTTTTAAATACTATAAAGCTTTATTATGGCCCACCGATAAAACTACCAAATGGTGATAATGTTTTTATATCTTAAATCGGATCCTATAAGCTCGCCAAGGACATAATATTAAAAAGATATTTTATATGTTCCTTCCTTTAAATTCAATTTGTTATTTATCAGTAAAATCACTAAGGATCTTAATTGTAGTGTTCAGTTTTTTCCCTAACTATTGCATGTTTTAGGAACTACAACGAAGAAAGTGATTGACGTGGGTAAAGAACATAAGGGACTCTATTATCTTGATAATAAGCCCAACATTTTCACTTTTTTTAGCTTAAATTCTCATGATATGGATCTGTGACATTGGCAACTTGGTCATCTAAGTACCCATATTTCATCAATGTTTGTTAAATTAGACCTTAACATTTCATTTTCAAACACAATGGTGTCCCCTCTCTCCGATTCTAATGAATATCTTTACTCTATTCACCAACTTGACCTTAAGATTCAAACACTTATGAATCGAGAGGATAACCTATGCTATCTACAATATGTGGATGATATGATCATTGCTATAAAAAAAACCACTGTGATTCCAAAATGGTCTGCCTTCGTTTTTCAATAGTTATTAAAAAGTGATTTGGAATAACTTCAGCTTGAGGCAACTTCTCTAGACATGATTAGAATCTGAGGAAAGCCTTCCCTTCCCTTCTTTATTTATAGTAGTTCTATGCCTTCCCCAGCTTGAAATAAACTCAACTCTACCCTCTACTTGGATATGTCTTTTAGCCAAACACACTCGTTCACCATTTAATCATAGTGTTACTAAATCTATTGCTTGTTTTGATGTAATTCATGTTGATGTTTAGGGACCATACAATACTCCTTCTATTACTAGTGCACGTTATTTCTTAACTATTGTAGATAATTATTCTCGCATTACATAGGTATATTTAATGCAACAAAAATCTCAGACTTGCTGTTACATAAAAAAAAATTCACTATGATTAAAAAACAATTCAATGTCTATATTAGACAAATTAGCACTAATAACAATTCAAAGTTTTTCAATCACATTAGTAATGATTTTTTTTACTTCTATTGGTATTATACATCAACATAGTTATACCTATACACCTCAGTAAAACGATGTATTTAAGCACAACCATCATAATTTACTCAATGTTGCTCGTGCACTTCATTTTCAAGAAAATTTAGCCTTAAAATTTTAGGGTAAATACATCCTCACTGCAACTTATTTAATCAATCGACATCCACCTAAGGTGCTCAATAGTAAAACTTCTTTCGAATTATTGTTCAATAAATTGCCTACTTATATGCATTTACGCATTTTTGGTTGTTTATGCATTGAACGTAATACTCATATCCAACATAAATTTGATAAACGTGCTCATCCTGGCATTTTTATTTGACACCCCTTTACTCAAAAGGGCAACAAAAGTTTTGATGTTCAAACTTGAAAGATTTATGTTAGACATGATGTCACCTTCCATGAAAGAGTTTTTCCTTGCAAATCATTGGATGTAGGCACTCTGTTGCCTACAATATCATCTTTACCCTTAGCAAAACCTATTATTGATCTTAGTATACCCACCAATAATAACTAGACAACCAAATCCACAAGACCACCTCAAGACCATACTTGTATCACCCCCATTATAACACCTAAAAACATACCTCACATCTATGCCCTTACTCTTGAAACAACCTATATTAGTCCTTTTTTACGTTGTTCCTCTCGAGAAACTCACCCACCAAATAAATTTAAAGATTACCATTGTTATAATTTTCAAAACCCTTCATCCATAGGTACAATATTCCCTTTACATAATTTTTTATCATATGACAAATTTTATAATGCACAATTTTCATTTCTCAGTTATTTATCTTCTGTTGTAAAGCCTATTATAATAGAATTAGTTTTTAGGAAGAATAAATCAATTTTATTGATCACCTTGCTTTTCTTTTATACAGATACAAATATACTTTGGATAGAATATATTATCTACAAGAATCCTAAATATCTTCTATTTTGTTGTAACAACTGATACGATTTGATCACAAAGATTGGAAGAGAAGTTTTCTGCTGATATGATGGGATATGCTTTGACTTGGCTACTTGGGCCTGTGGACTCAATTGTACAATATGGGCTTGTACTAATACGACCCCTCAAGTTGGCTGTCACTGGCGAATGCCAAGCTTGAATTTCAGACACAAAAATGGTAGATGTGAGAGATGTTTGGTGAGTGTATCGGTGGTCAGGTCATCAAAGTTGAAATGAGAAACACGAAGGGACCCAGACTGAACTTGTTCATGGATGAAATGGAAATCAATGGCAACGTGTTTCATGCGCGAGTGAAAGATGGGATTCGAGCTCAACTGAGTTGCGCCGACGTTGTCACAGAAGATGACAGGAGGATTTCGCAGTTGGATTTGGAGCTCAGTGAGGAGATTAGCTATCCAGTTTAGCTCCGAAGCAGTATTGGCAACCAATTTGTACTCGGTTTCAGTGGAGGATCTTGCTACCGACCGTTGCTTCTTCGAACTCCATGAGATGGGGTTGCGGTCAAGAAAGACAATAAATGCACCAGTGAACTGAAAAAGTGTCCCTGTTACCGCCCCAATCAGCGTCAGAGTATGCTTAAAGAGAGGTAGTATGATTTTGATTGGCAAAGGCATGAAGAGCAGCGAGGCTATCGGTGAAGAGTTGAATTCCGTCATTGACTGTGCCTATAATGTATTAAAGGAGACGTTTGACCGCCATCCAGTGTTCGGTGGTCGAAGAGTGGCAAAATTGCCACAATTTGTTCACCGCAAAAGTGATATCAGGCCTGGTGAGTAAGAGGTATTGCAGACTCCCAATAATTTTCCTGTGTTCTTTAATTTCTGTCAATTTCATTCCTGAATGAAGAGTGGGAGGTGGGTTGCTTGCCATGGGTGTCGTGACTGGTTTGGCATCATGCATTTTCGTTTCCTGTAGCAAGTCGAGCATATATTTCTGTTGGGAAAGAAGAATACCATTCTTGTTTCTGACCACCTCAATGCCTAGAAAGTAGGACAATGTACCCAAATCCTTGATGGAGAATTTCTGTGCCAGTAGGTGTATGTAGTGATCAACGAGTCTTGTATTGTTGCCTGTGACAATGATATCGTCAACATAAACAATTAGTATAGTAGTACCTTTATCATTCCGATTGATGAACAACGATGCATCTGAATAGGAGTTAGTGAATCCTGTTTGCAAAAGAAAATTTCTGAGTGGCTGGTACCATGCATGAGGTGCTTGTTTGAGCCCGTAGATTGCCTTCCGTAGTTTGCACACATGTGTAGGATGATCAATGTCAACAAAACACTTAGGTTGTGCCATGTATACATTTTTGGTAAGAGGACCTTGTAGGAAAGCATTATATACATCTAGTTGTCGTAATTCCCATTTTCTTATACCTACAAGGCTTAAAACAATTCTAATTGTGGTCGGTTTGACTACAGGGCTAAAAGTTTTAGCATAATTAATACCAGGATGTTGATGAAAAGCAACCAGGCGAGCTTTATATTTGTTAATTGTGCCATCAGAATATCGCTTAATCCGGAAAATCCACTTGCAGCCAACAAGATTTTGTGAAGTATCGATAGGAACAAGCTCCCAGGTATCATTCTTTACTAGCGCATTGAATTCATTTGAACATGCATTCCTCCATTGGGTTCTTTTAAAGCTTGTGTAATTGTTTTGGGTTCCATGTCTTGGTTCTCTCGAATTTGGGTTGTGAGGCTTATTTTCTTAATTGGCTTGTGAATATTGTTCTTTGAGTGAGTGACCATTGAGTGTCCTGGTGCAGCCACCTCTTGTACTACCTGTTCTGCATCATTCTCTTGATTAGTGAGATCATTGATTTGCGGGTCCTCAATTTTTTCAAGTTCATTAGTCAGTGGAGATGATGGCTCTGTCAAAACATGTGGCGGTGGAGTTGGTGAAGGAGGAGCTACAGGTAGTGGAGATGGGATCCATGTGGAAATGGGATCAATAGGTGTGCGAGGGACGACATCTTTAGTTGTGGCAAATGGAAAGGTAGATTCAATGAAGACAACATGACGAGAAGTATATATCCTAAAGGTTTCAAGGTCTAAGCAGTGATAGCCACTTTGAGATTGTGAGTAGCCCATAAACACACACGATTTAGATTTTTCTTCAAGTTTATTGTTTGTGTATGGTTTAAACCATGGGTAGCACAAACACCCAAAGACTTTAAGTTTAGAGTATTTGGGATTTGTGTGAAATAGACATAGGTAGGGAATTTTCATGTTGAGATTGGGAGTTGGCATGCGATTGATAAGATACACTGCAGCAGTGAAGGCTTATGGCCAGTAGGATGTTGGTATTGATGCATGGGTGAGTAGAGCGAGACCTGTTTCTACAATATATCTATGTTTTCTTTCGGATGTGCCATTGTGTTCGGATGTGTGTGGGGGTGAGGTTCGGAACGAAATGTCATTTGTTGAGAGATAGGAGGATAGGCTAATGTATTCACCGCCATTGTCTGTATAAAGTGTCTTTATTGTGGTGTCAAAAAAAAATTCAACAATGGCCCTGAATCAAATGAATACATAATAGACTTCAGATTTTCATTTGAGACAATAAATCCATGTGTATTTGGTATAATGGTCGACAAAGATAACATAGTATTTGAATCCCTAGGTAGAGAAGGATGGAGATGTCCACACATATGAGAAAATGATATCAAGAGGTCTAGTAGATGCTAGAGTAGATTGAGCAAATGGTAATTTATGACTTTTATTGGAGATACAAGCATTACAATGAAAATTGGCAGAATTAGAAATAGACTTTATTTGGTTTGAAGCTAAGATTTGTTGAACTATGGGTTTTGCAGGATGTCCTAATCTAGAATGCCAATTAGAAAGAGATGGTGTGGTTGCTGAGAAGGCTTGTATGAGAGGAGGATTGACTGGCCATTCATACATCCCATTTTTAGGCTTGCCCTTGAGTATTGGTTTCCCGCTCATCAACTCCTTCACAAGAAAAGAAAATGGTGAGAACTCGATAGATACATTATTTGAAGCACAAAATTGATACACAAAAATCATATTCTTTTGCATATGTGGTACATATAAAACATTATCCAATTTAAGATTTTTATTTAAAGCTTTAAGTGTACCACTCCCTGTATGTCTAATTTGTAGACTAGTGCCGTCACTAATCATAATATCCTCATTGCCTGTATATGGACTGTGCAGGGACAGATTTTGCAGGTCAGTGGTGACATGGTACGAGGCACCAGAATCAAGAAGCCAAGATGCTTGATTTGGAGCAGCAGGTGTGGCAGCATAGTTGGCTCGTGGTGGCATCGCCTGAGATTGAATTGGCGCTGTGGAAACAATGCGAAACGAGGGACAACGCTTGGCTGCATGGCTATAAACACCACAAATCTGACACTTTCCAAGGTAAGGGCGTGGTTGATGTTGAGTGCCACCAGAATTGTTCATACCAACCTGATTCTAGTAAGTGTTGTGGCCATTCTAGTTCCAGTTGGTGTATTGTTGTTGCTGCATTTGACCTGTAGGAGGGCAAATATTGGTTTGTTATCCTTGTGAACGCCATTGATTGCCTGATTGATTTGAATTATTTCTCTTGCCATTTGATCCATTTGCATAGTTGGTTGTGGCAGGAAGTTGGGTTATTTGAACCAGAGCTAAGTTTGTGTCAGCAGTGATTAATCGTTCGTGCAGCTCATCGAACGAGGTTTGTAGATCTCTTGCACTAATTTGACGTTTGACTTCAATGTAGGAGTCATCCAATCCCTCAAAGACTTTATCAATA
>JANZLX010000009.1:20910297-20926782 GCA_025531955.1 Erythroxylum orinocense
GTTTGTTCTGTCTTGGGTGGCATCCATGTATCCTCCCAGGGGGTATTTGGGTGTTACATTAATTTGAATGAGTGTTGAGTTATTTCCTAAAGGTGATATTTGCCTTTCATCTTCGTCTCACTGCTACAAGCCAATACCTCTAAGTGAGTTCTTATTTTGATTGCCCAAACTTAATAATTATCACCATTAAAAATTTGAGGAGAAAGAGCTGATATATTGTTGAACACCATGTCATTGTTGTCTTTCAAGCACTCACAGGCCTCTTAATATCATAAGGAGTTCTGATACCAATGTTAGGTTTTAGAACTAGAAATTAACTAAAAAAAACATTGTTTAAAAGATGTCAATAATATTATGAATATTTAGGCTTTATTTCTATCATTTTAATACTTATGTTAAAAACTGAAACATATATTCCTATATATATAGGCTTATAAGCAAATAAATTTATGAGATAAATATGCAACAACCTAAGCCCACAATCATACTAACATAAATGGTTTTTGCCAAATAAACTAAAGGAATAACAAAAAAAAAAAATACAACCATATTTTTAACAAATTTGGATCATTTTCCAATATAGTCAACATGGGTAGCAATAAGCTAATGAGGCCTGTTAGTAGTTGTTACCATAGCCTATTACTAGGAAAGGTAACAACTGCTAACCTATGATCCAATAGCCTACGAGTTTCTTCATTTTCGTTCATTTGTAAGCTCTCTATAGTTTAGAAGTACTCTACATCGGTTATTAGTTCTTTAAGTTGTTCTACCCAAGCTCACAGTTAGCATCTTATGCCAACTTTCTTCAGTGCTTTGGTAGGGTTAGTTGAAGAATTACGTTGCTTCAATAATGATCAATTGCAATTCTGTCTTGTTAGAACCTGTGAAAAGTAATTTGTTTTCTAGGTTAACATTTACATTTTACCTCTTCCTTCTGCTACGTTCTCATGTGCATTCCTAAACATGGTTCCTGTTTTTACCTTCTTATTAGCACTGCGAGTTTGGGTAAGATCGTATGTTTCTTTTCTTTTTTTAGTTAATTTTAATAATAATAAATAATATTAATCAGAATAATAATTAATAATTAAATTTAAATAATTAAGTAACAAATATTTGATTGATGGTAAATTAGATTATAATAAAAAACAAAAAATAGTTTTAGTAATTATTATGTTGCTATGATATATTAATTTATTAAATAAATAATAATCTTTAAAACTTAATATTTTGGATAGTATAAAACATTTTAATTTTAAAATATATTTATTAAACATATTATTTTAAAATCTAAACAAATTATAAATTATACTAAAATAAATTTATTAGTTAAATTATATTATTTATAACTTAATATTAACTAATATATTATATTAATAATAAAATCAGATTGTAAGAAAAATAGAAACATAAAATCAAAGCTAGTTTTTATGCTTTCTTATAAATTAACAAGAAAAAAAAAGCAAAAATAAAAATAAAAATTGGAAACTCAACTATATAAAAATTTTGTTATAAAATGAGCCAAATTAAAGTTTAAGAATCGACTCTTAAAATTGACCTAAAACTAAAATAATAATTTTGAGAAATAAAAATCATAAGACCAAATTAATTATCAATTTATGTAATTAATTTATTTTATAATTTTATTTAAATTTTAATTATTGCTAGAGGTAAATATAACTATATTAGCAATAACAGCCAAATAATTTTTTGTATAAAAATAAAAAGTAAAAGTAAAAAAAAAGAGACAAAAGTGAAACTAAATGGTGTCTAAAGTTTGAGGTACATAAGAACCTAACTTCTTAAACGTACGACTTTTACGAAAATTTGTCAAGAGAAACCTACCAGAATTATACACAAAGAGATAGAGACCTGAACTGAAAACATACCAGAGTTATCCAGCTACGCCGACAAATACAAGTGGGAGAAAGAGAGATAAGAGTGGGAGAAAGTCGGCAAATACAAGTGGGAGAAATAACGAGCATGCGGTGCCATGGCACTTGCAAGGACAGAGGAGAGTACGTAATGACGAGCATGAGGTGCCATGGCAGACGACACGTGAAACCTTTTGTTCTTAGTTAACATATTTTTACTCTATTTCATTAAATTTCATCTCACTACGTTCTTAGCAGATGAGCGGTGCCGACAGTAACACACAGTTCGCCATCACATTAAAAGGAGTTCATTTCATCACACTACGTTCTTAGCAGATGAGCGGTGCCGACAGTAACACACATTTTGCCGTCACATCAAAAAGAATATAGATCTTTTGTCTAATATTATGATATTTTATTATGTCCAATAAATTTTAATTATTTATTTATATGAGTCTTATATAAAACCTACATGAGATCTATAAAATAAATGACTAAGATTCTATAAGATAGAATAAAGCAAAAGAAAATTAGACAGAATATCTAGAATTCATTAAAGCAAACTATCTTAATTTTTGATTGATTTTTGGTTTTAATTTATTAAAATAAGAATTGTAATCTTTTATAAAATATTGTTTTTTTTCATTATTCATATTATGCGCTTTTACTAGTTTAGTTGCAATCATACAGAATTTAGTACACAGAAGATAACCTTTAGATACGTTACTTACTCCAAAGCGGTTTTATTGCAGCTGAAAATTTTAACCAACTTTTCCGCTCGGTCGGTTCGTTCCGACCGAAAGATTAGGAGTCATGCTACATAACGCCTTGAATCAATTAACTTCTGCCACCTGGGGCAACATGCTTTAGCATAATAATTACTTTTCCACCCACCACACACTCTGTGAACTGAAAGGCTGTAGTGTTGTCTCAATTCCTCCCACCCGCACGTTGTATTATATAATTATTTTAATTCAATAATAATATTTTTGTCACAAATAATTTATTATAAATTATTGAAAAATGTTTTAAAATAATAAATACAATTTTAGATTGAATAAAATTTATAAGAAATGATTTGTTTCTTCTTCTTTTTTTTTGGGTTTAAACATAAGAAGTATGTAATATATTGTTACAAATCTTAGATCTTATAGAAGATCTTACCCCAAAGGCTAACTTAAAAAGTAGGAGAACCTATAAATCCATATAAATCCCACGTTAGCTCCCTGTATAACTGACACGGGACTCAAGTCCAGTTTCTTACAATTGAACCGTAATATCATATGCCACCGTGTTTGCAACCTAGGCACTCAAGGGTTGGTTGTGCTGGCATTTTACTAAAGCCAAGTTTAATAGTTTATCCCTAATTATATTCAAATAAGTTGTTTTATTCAAAAAAAATTATTACTGAACAATATAAATCTTGTGATTGGGGGCTATTTGGATAGGCTTTTGGGAGGTTACTTTTTTTTTTTTACTACAAAGTCTTTTTAAAGAAAAATGAGTATTTTACTGTAAAATAAAAAAATACTTCTTTAATAGATATGACTTTTTTTATAGCAAAAAATAACTTTTTAAAAAGTTTAAATTTGAAATATCTCAAAAAAAATTTAAGTAAAATTTTCATATAAATTAATAAGTCTATTTTGTAGTTCCTTTTGCTCTTATGTTTTACACATAATTCTCACAATATTCACAAACTTATCTTTTCGTGTATTATGTATTTAACTATTTACTCAACTTAGATATTTATTTTGAAATTTATATAATATTATTTGACTTTTTATATGTTTTAATACTTATTTTTTATATTAGTTTACTTATATTATAATCTATATAAAAGATTTGGTTAGATATATTTTCATTTATGTTTCGTATGATTTAAAATTATATAATAATTAATATATTGTGCTTTGATTTTTTTTATAGTACTTTAAATAATATTTATATGCATAAATAATTTTTATTATGAAATAAAATATAATTAAAATTAAAAATATTTTTATTTTTATATTGCCAAAACAGCCTATTATATAAAGCTCTTTTATATTTTTTTAAAATGATAACCAAAGAGGCAACTATTTTTTTTTAATTCTTATAAAATATCTTAAAAATAGCTACCCTAACAAATACTGTACTGGTATAAACCCAACAGAAGATATGCGGAATAATTTGATCCTTCTGTAATTTACCGCACACAGAATTAGTCGGACAAGCAGAAAAAAGCTGGCGCAAAAAGAACAAGGGGCCCACGTTTCGATTTACTTGGTATCACAGTCACAGAGACGGTAACTCGCGATAAGCAAGTAAAGAGTCTATAAAGCCAAACCTCCCGTCACCAGACTCACACACACAGAAATCTATTACGGTCCTCAGGCATATCATTTCCATACTTCTCTTTCCGTTCTCCGTTAGTGTTCTACTTCTTCTTCTTCTTCTTCTTCTCGTGTTGTTTATTGGCGACTACAGCTTTTAATATGGTATGTCTATTGTGGTCTCTGTTCTATTTCGGGCCTATGCCTAAGAGTAGTATGTTTCGTTCTTTGTTTTTTAAGTTCTTTCTGAGAAAGAAGATTCTTTTGATTGAATCAGGTGGCGATGGTGGAGTCCAACGTGAATTCGAATGTTGGAGAGGTGTTTTCAGGTGGGAATGAGGCCGATTTTCTGACTGAAGCCAACGCTGGTGCCCATGTCCCGGCGACAAAGTCAGAGGAACCTTGTGTTTCTTGCACCACTTTCAATATCCTCGCTCCCATCTACAAACGACTGGATCAAGAGGTAATTGTGTTCTTGCAGCATCGCTGATTTTGTCTCAAACTTGTTGATTTTTATGATTGAATTTCAGCGGTTTACTTATGTGATAGAACCAAAACGTTCGTGAAAGCGATTTCAGAGCATTCTGGCTCTCCAGGAATCAGAAAATTTTGGATTGGCTGCTTCATGAAAAATCTTCCATTATATGCCTACAGGTGATTAGTTTCTCTTTGTTTCCTGATAGATCTGATTTTCATGTATTAGTTTCGATGTTGAATAACGATGGAATCTTTTGTCGAATTGTTAGGAGTTCTGGGTTGGAAATGAAGAACTTGTGCATCTGTACCAGAGCAGCCTTGGTGACGCGGGTTACATCACCTTCCAGCTTGCACGAACCAATAATCGTGGGGATGGTAGGTGCTTCAAAGGCCACCCCCCCTTTTTTTTTTTTCTGTCTTTCTTGTTAATCATAACACAGTCAACGCTGTTTTGTCTGTGTCAACCAGAATTTTCACTGCAGTTGCTTTGTCTATTGCTTGTTTGTCAATCAAATTATCTATGCTACTATTACTTGACAAAGGAATCTTGTATTTTACTTTACAGGTCTGCTAACTGCCATCCATAAGGACTACTTTAAGGTTCTGAGCTATCAGGAGTTGCTCTTCAATGACTTTGGAGACCGTGTTGCTCAACTATTACACGTACAGTCCGCCATACCCTACTTGCCAAGTCAGACAGGCAATACTCAGCAAGAGCTTCTAATTGTGAACACTCATTTACTATTTCCTCACAAATCGATCCTGTCCATAGTGAGATTGCGTCAGGTATGTCAGTCTTTCTCTATCAATTGTTAGATTTAGAGTTTATTCTTAATGTTTCACTTTCTAGCTAGTTCAGTGCTAATATTCACTGTCAGGCTTCATTTTGTTCTTTCCACAGGTCTATAACATCCTACATTATGTTGAAACGTACCAGCGAGAGAACAAACTTAGTCATATTCCAATCATACTCTGTGGGTGAGCTCCTTGTCCCGGATTTGTGTCAAGTTGGTTATCATCTGTCATGAATGGCTGGAATGCCCTAAGTTTTCTTTCCTTTTCCGTATGGTTTGTAGTGATTGGAACGGAAGCAAACGAGGGCACGTTTATAAATTCCTGAGGTCTCAGGGGTTTGTGTCATCTTTTGACATTGCTCATCAATATACTGATAGTGATGCAGATGCTCACAAGGTCAATTTTTATACCCGACCTCTTCTATCCATTTGATTTCGGATCATGGCGATTCGAGAGCATTTTACTTATTATTTTCATGTTACCTTCTATATGCATAGTGGGTGAGCCACAGAAATCATAGGGGTAACATCTGTGGTGTAGATTTTATATGGCTTCGGAATCCAAATCAATCAAAGAAAACATTGAAGAAAAGCTGGGCTGAAGCGGTCTTTGGAACAATCAAGGTGAGTACAGCCATTTCTGCCTCATTCGAATTATTCAATCATATATTTATGAATGATGTTTTCTCAAGGCTGCGCTTGCTTTGTTTAATGTATAGTATCCGCAAGTTTAACACCTCGGGACTGCTTTAATTGGTAATCGAAAGTGTCAAGCTTCACTAGTAATTGATATGACAAGCATTGGTGTGTTTAATCTGAATGGTACGATTTTCACATGTTTCTTCTCTTTAGTATCAGCTACGAAAGGCTTCATTGGATGGAAAGGACGCGTTTGCATTTCTGAAGTCTGAGCAGCACAATGATTTTATAACGTATTCGTCATTTTGCGAAGCAATTCGTCAGGTTTGTTCCGGTTAGCCGCTATAATATGAAACTGAAAATTTGTCAGGAAGAAAGACTGATAAAAGGTTTTATCTTATGTAGGTTGATTTACTTGGTATTCCATATGGACTGAGTTTCCAGGAAACAAGGGATCTTTGGAGCCAAGCAGACGTAGATGGAAATGGAGTTGTTGATTGCGAAGAGTTCAAGGTTAGCATAGCCTTCTTCCCTTAAACACTCCAGATGTGTTCACATTTTTCTTATGCCATTGGTAAACATGTGATATTAATAAGTTTTAACAGAGAATATGGGATTCAGCATGTTTGGCCCAAATGGAAGGGAATTGCAAGGAGAAGAATGGGGAATTTGAGGCAGACATAAAGGAAGAAGCAATCGGTTTTACCGTAAAGAATGCAGTTCTGTTCCCACGCGAGGCAGAGAGAGGATTGTGGCCGGAAAATTACTCTTTATCAGACCATGCTCAACTCACCGTCGTGTTTTCACCTGTAAGGATTCAGTGGAGTTAACCCTCCGATCTATTGGATCATGCCCAAATTGTCAACCTTATAATAGCCACGAGCACGTGTAAATGATACATCATGCAATGGTAGCATGTCCTGAAAGGTGTATAAATTTTGTAGCTATGCACTTCAATGCTTTAATCCCAACAATTTTTGCAAAGGCCGGTTGATTGATTTTCTTGAGATCCCCTTCATGGGAAGTTTGTGAATTGAAAATTTTTTTAATGACAGAAAAACTCGCAACTGTTAAGATGGATGTTAACATGATAAATTGCAAATTGATTGTTGTGGTGCCATCTAAGGATGACAAATTGATTGATTTAAGATATGCCGATCTGATTATTAAGTTTAATAAATGTTTTAAATTTAATTAATCATAATTAATTTGTTTAATTAACTTAAATTTAAATGGATTGATTTTCAAAATTGATTAAACTCGAACTTGCCAACCTTAGTGTCGTCAATTCTAAGTCAACTGCTACAAGTTTTGAGTACGTCGGTTGATGAATGGTTATATAATGCCGGTCCTGATGAACTAATTGTTCTACACTATCTTACCGGGAGGCTATAGGTAAAATTATACTAAAATCTGGGTTTCACAGCAAATGCGTGGCCATTTTCAGGCATCTACTGGATCTGGACCTCGTGTAAGACAGACAACGCAGTTGGTTTGAATCCGAACTGTAACACTTCTGTCAACTAATACCTAGATCATGTTCTTAACAGAAAACTACCATTTTAGCCCATTACCTTTAATTAAGTAATCTAGAACATTCTGCAATAATCAAGAATGTTCCAGATTATTGGAGAACGTACAATTAGGCAGGGTGTGGATGGGTTCCACTAAGATTGGGAGCCAAGCCATCTGTCGAATTTCCAAACTATCCTTCTACTTCATAGTGAACAGTAGGGATGAAAATGGAAAGAAAAAAGTTACTCACAAGCGATTTTGGCCGTGTGGGTCCACTCGGGTTCAAGCGAACACTTAACGACCACTTTGCTTGCGCTTTACTGCCGACCTTGTCTATATCTGTGTCACACACTCTCTCAATTTCTTAAACTCAACTTTTCATTGGAGGAAGAGGAATGAAGACAACCTCTTTAAATGGTTAGTTTCTGTCAACTCCTTCGCTGCTAGTTTCTTTCAATCTCTTTGTCCACTCTTTCGCTGTTCTGTTTCTTCAACCTGTTATTTGTAATCTCTGCTCTGGTTAGGTATGACAACTGTACGCAAGAAACCGGTGGTTGGATTCCGATTTCATCCTACTGACAAAGAACTTCTGAGTCATTTTCTCAGACTCAAGAATCAGGGACTTCACTACAAAGTCCAAGACATCAACGTGGTTGATCTCTGCAAGTTCGAGCCTTGCGACTTACCTGGTATGATGATGATCCCCATGTTGATAATCGTTTCCTCTGGGATGTTTGATTAATTGGGTAACCTTGTTCTTATAGACCAATCCAATATAAGATCGGACAACGGGGTATGGTATTTCTTTTGTCCTCGTGATTTCAAGTACTCGAAGAGTAAGCGACGTAGCAGAACAACGGAGAAAGGATTCTGGAAATCCACTGGCAAGCCTCGTCATATTAATTCTAACAAGAAGCAGATTGGTTCGAAGAAGACTCTGGTTTTCCACCATGGTCGCCCAAAGGGGAAGAGGACCAATTGGGTCATTCATGAATATGATTTTTGTGCTTCAGCATCCAATTTGCAGGTAAATTTTCATATTCATTAACATTTTAGGGCCGATAAGAATTATTGGTTATAGTAAACTTGGAACTTTGATTTTGATTCAGCAATTATCTATCCTTGTCAGAAGATGTGACATGTTGGGTTTTGTAAGTTGCTCGAATGGACATTCATTTGTCCAGATGGTACTTTATTGATAACTGTTCGTGCTTTATGTGTCTATGTTTTTGCAATTTAACTTATCAGAAAGATGTTTTTGTTTCAGAATGGCACAGCGTACTCATTGTCTTTGTTGCTTCTGCTGCAGGGAGATTTTGTTCTTTGCAAGTTAAAAAGAAACTCATGGAATATTGGGCAGAATCAGACTTCTTGTGTTGAGGATGAATGTCAAATTGAAGTGAATACATCTGTGACCACACCTCCTCCAATTACACCATCGAATTTTGAAAACCAAAATTCGATAGAACCTTCCAATCTTGAAAATCAAACTTTGGTAGCACCTTCCAATCTTGAAAATCAAACTCTGATAGCACCTTCTAATGTTGAAGGTATTTTGTCACCTTCCAATCTTGAAAATCAAATTTCGAGAGCACCTTCCAATCTTGAAAGTCAAATATGCGAGGCTATACCTCCAGCCACGATAGCTTTCAATCATGAAAATCACTTAGAGTTAGTTGGAGAGAGCACTCATCCAACTGTAGTACCTCCATTACAAAATCTATCATCTTACTCGAAAGATGATTTCATTTCAATTTCTGATATGGAAAATGTCCCTTCACCTTGTGGAGAGGGTCAATTTTCTCTGTTGCCATCACCTTTTGATTCATACGGAAAAGGTGAATGTGTAATGACTTCAAATTCCGATAATCAGAATTTCGCCTATGGAGAAGGTGCTCTTTCTCCCATGGCAATACCTTTTATTTACGGATATGAATCGCCTAATGAGATGGATGGTCTATTCATTTCTGATCTATTCAAGCAAATACCGAACTTTGATTCTGGAGGAGGTGATCCTTTAAGTTTTCGTGAATCGGAGCTTGATAAAGTTGAAGTGAATTGCCGGATGGGGGATGATTCTGAAATGTTAAGTTCTGAAGAAAAAACTGAAATACCTGTCAGTGTCACACAAGATGGTGCATCAAGTTCCCTGAAACCAACACTTTCAGATTTTGAAAGTCAGAATACAGATGAGAAGTCATCCCCCGAAGAAGATTATTGGAACTCCCTGTTTTTAGAAAGTGGAGAAGGGCAGGCTGCGTTTCAGAGGTGATAACTGAACTTTCCTTAGTGATGTTTCATCCCGTTTTAAGGTATTTGTTCACAAGTAAATTTTAGTAGTATGCTCATTCAATGTCGACGTTTCATACAGGTAGAGGTAAATTTGGTAAGCCAACCAGAGTGCAACTTTGGCCCAGAAGATCTCAACGACCGACCTATGGTCTCTGCAAGTAGACCCCTGGGGACTGTGTGTATAAAGAAAGTTACTTTTAGTGACAAGCTATGTTTATGAGATTTCTGCTGTAATACATGAAGTTTATTTTATGGATTAGGCTTTTACTTACCAAAAATTGACGTTGATATTTGTAAAATACAAATTAAAACCTTGGTTTAATTAGTAATTATCTAAAGTGATGGTTTTTGTATTTTAAGATGATTTGTCTGCTTCTCAGAAAAGATAATTTATCCTAATACAAATTAAAAGAAATGCACATAACAATTTAATGATTATTTTCTAGGAGAGAAAGTGCCAAACGACAAGACATCATGTGCACTTTAAGACATTACGAACGTTCTAGAAAGCTCTAGGGCAGCACTGGTCCAGTCGTGGACTTCAATTGTACTTTATTTGGATCCAATTTTTTTAAGTTTTCATTTAATTAGGTTATAATTTTCGAATTTAAGTGTAATTCAAAATTTAATTAAATCATTTAAGTTTGAGTTAAATTCAAATAATTTTAATTAATTGAATATATTTTTTATTTTATTATATTACTTCATTAACTTTTAGTAAACACTAAACCTTTGACTTCTTATTTTTTCTTAATTACTCTATTCGATATGTGTATTTTTATTAATAAATCAAGATTTTTAAAATTCTCATTTATTTTTCAATTTTTTATTAACTAGAAGTTTTAAAATTTGATTTTGTTAAAGATTTTTATTTATGTTCTCTTTATCAACATTAGATAAAGTGTTTAATTTTTGTAAGAACTTCAACTTCTTTTTATTTTGTTTATTTTTCTTTTTTTTGTTCTCGTTAATATTAATTATTAATAATAATATTATTTTAATTAATGAGTCCTAACTAGTTCGTATTTCTTACTTAATAATATAATAAATTTAAGATATATATAATATCGGTCTTCTCCCTACTAATTAGAATTATAAATTATTTTCTATCAAATTTTTGTAGTCACGTGAGAGTCATGAAGGGAGAGTCATAGTAGGGTCGGTGTGGGTCCACTCGGGTTCAATAGGCCATTTGGTGAAAACTTCACAACGAAGTTTTTTTTTTTTTTTCGAAAGTACTTCACAACGAAGTTGTTCTAACGATTTAGCTTCCGTATACTACTTCGCTTGCGCTTAACTCCCGACCATGTGCGTCTCTGTCCAAACTCCAAACAGCCTCTCAACTTCTTAAATTCTGCCCTCCATTGTAGGAAGAGGAATGAACACAATCTCTCAATTGGTTAGTTTCTTTCAGTCTCTTTGTCACTCCTTCGCTGTTCTGTTTCTTCAACGTTTTTTGTAATCTCTGTTCTGGTTAGGTATGACAACTGTACGCAAGAAACCGATGGTTGGATTCCGATTTCATCCTACTGATGAAGAACTTCTGAGTCATTTTCTCAGACTCAAGAATGAGGGACCTGACGACGAAATTCCAGGAATCAACGTCGTTAATCTTTGCAAGTTCGAGCCTTGCGACTTACCTGGTATGATGATGATCCCCATGTTTATAATCGTTTCCTCTGGGTTGTTTGATTAATTGGGTAACTTTGTTCTTATAGCCCAATCCTATATAACATCCGATAACGGGATATGGTATTTCTTTTGTCCCCGTGATTTCAAGTACCCCAAGGGTCGGCGACGTAACAGAAAAACAGAGAAAGGATACTGGAAACCCACTGGCAAGCCTCGTCATATTAATTCTAATAAGAAGGAGATTGGTTCGAAGAAGACTCTGGTTTTCCACCATGGTCAACCAAAAAAAGGGACGAGGATCGATTGGGTGATTCACGAATATGATTTTTTGTGATTCATCATCCAATTTGCAGGTAAATTTTCATATTCATTAACATTTTAGGGCCGATAAGAATTATTGGTTATAGTAAACTTGGAACTTTGATTTTGATTCAGCAATTATCTATCCTTGTCAGAAGATGTGACATGTTGGGTTTTGTAAGTTGCTCGAATGGACTTTCATTTGTCCGGATGGTACTTTATTGATAACTGTTCGTGCTCTCTGTGTCTATGTTTTTGCAATTTAACTTATCAGAATGTTGTTTTTGTTTCAGAGTGGCACAGCGTACTCATTGTCTTTGTTGCTTCTCGTACAGGGACGTTTTGTTATTTGCAAATTAAAAAGAAACTCACGGAATACTGGGGAGAATCAGACTTCTTGTGTTGAGGATGAATGTCAAATTCAAGTGAATACATCTGTGACTGCACCTCCTCCAATTATGCCAGCGAAATTTGAAAACCAAATTTCGATAGAACCTTCCAATCTTAAAAATCAAACTTTGGTAGCACCTTTCAATCTTGAAAATCAAATATGCGAGGCTATACCTCCAGCCACGGTAGCTTTCAATCTTGAAAATCACATAGAGTTGGTTGGAGAGAGCACTCATCCAACTGTAGTACCTCAGTTACAAAATCTATCATCTTGCTCGAAATATGATTTCATTTCAATGTCTGATTTGGAAAATGTCCCTTCACCTTGTGGAGAGGGTCAATTTCCTCTGTTGCCATCACCTTTTGATTCATACGGAAAAGGTGAATGTGTAATGACTTCAAATCCTGATAATCAGAATTTCCCCTATGGAGGTGCACTTTCTCCCATGGCAATCCCTTTTATTTACGGATATGAATCGCCTAATGAGATGCGTGGTCTATTCCTTTCTGATCTAAGCATGCAAATACCGAACTTTGATTCTGAAGGAGGTGATCCTTTTATGTTTTCCTGAATCGGAGCTTGATAAAGTTGAAGTGAATCGCCGGATGGGGGATATGATTCTGAAAAGTTTAAGTTCTGAAGAAAAAACTGAAATACCTGTCACACAAGATGGTGCATCAAGTTCCCTGAAACCAACTGTTTCAGATTTTGAAAGTCAGAATACAGATGCGAAGTCAGGACCGAAAGAAGATTATTGAAACTCCCTTATGTCATATTTCATTTAGAAAGTGGAGAAGGGCAGGCTGCGATTTCAGAGGTGATAACTGAACTTTCCTTAGTGATGTTTGATCCCGTTTAAGGTATTTGTTCATAAGTAAAGTTTAGAAGTATGCTCATTTAATGTTGACGTTTTATACACGCGGAGGTAAATTTGGTAAGCCAACCAGAGTGCAACTTTGGCCCAGAAGATCTCAACGGCCTATGTTCTCTCCAAGTAGACCCCCGGGGACTGTGTGTATAAAGAAGGTTAACTTTTAGTGACGAGCTATGATTATGAGATTTCTGCTGTAATATATGAAGTTTATTTTTTGGATTAGGGTCCTACTTGTACACACCGAGAATATGATGAAATACATTTTTCTTCATCAACGTTTACATACTTTTCACATCTCTTGCTAATAAGGTTAAGAGGAAGGTCAATCATAATAAATAGGCTCAACAAGACATCATTAATGATAATTGCAATGACATAGCGATGTTGTGGTGAGTAACATTCATAAGAGATAAAATTGCAAAGAGGATACCATGTACGTTTATGTGGAAAAGATGGAGAGGATGACGGTGATTTGGGTGATGTTACTTAACTGTAAATGTAGACGCGCAAAGCTACAGATGGAACATGAGGTCATTGAGAACGACACAAGGGATTTGCTAGTGGTGAGGTAACAATAGGGGCAACATGTTCCATAGATTATAGCTGAATACATGGAGTTTCAGAAGCAAGAGGTTTTGAAATATCAACAAGTATGATAGAATCGGTATGAGGTAGGGAAGGTGTACTCGTTTCATAGGAAAAAAAAACATTTGTAATATGTAACATAAACTTTCGTTACGAACCCAACATCGACCATGAACTTGTATTAACGAAGAAAATGCGAAAAATTCCTAATTTGTTATTCATTAAAAATTCCTAATTTGTTATTCATTTCCGACGAATGAGCTGTAAAATGACAAATCTTTTGAACTTTCTCACCAATCTTTACGAAAGTTGTTTACCTGTATACAGTGACGAAGCTAGAAATTTAATATAAGAGGGCCCAAATATTTATTTTTTAAAATTTTGGGGGGCTCAGTACTCTACTGACCCTTAAATAACTCTGTCTTTTTATATATATATATTAAAAATAATTTTTTAAAAAAGCTTTGGGGGGCCAATGCCCCCATGTAGCTCCACGTAGCTACGTCACTGCCTATATATCATTAACATCTTTTTGTGTCTTTCTTAACGTGTGGACCTCTTAACGGGTCAGAGAAATTGAATGCTCATGAATTTACTTAAACAGGCAGCAAAAGACCTTAGCAACTATATATAGTAACCTTATTGAGCCTCTTGATCATAGGCCCCATACATGATTGGCCTATATTGTTTATGACCCATTTTGTTCACAGGACTTCAGCCCATTGAACGGTGTCCTTTATCGGGCATTTTTATTATCTTTAACCCAGGTCAAATTCAATTATCTTAACTGTAAGATTATTAAAAATCGTAATTAATAATTGTCCAAATTAAGAAAATCACTAAGATTCTCTCCCTTGAACAAAAATTAATTACAATAGTTATAACAATAATTAATCCAGTAAAATTGGTTAGCAAAATCAGTGTATGGGTTAACCAATTTCAAAAAATATTTGATTCAAAGGTATTGAAAGTCTATCATTTGGTTCCATAAGACTTTCGATACTCAAAATATCAAATGCATGTCTCATATGTGACACAGATATAATAAAAATCACTTATTTCTAACATGAATGAGAAAATGGAGTGTGACAAACTACAATGATACCCGTATGATCTGAAATGTATCATCTTCTATTTGCAAATCTTAATTTCTCTTAACTTTATGTTAAATCACACCAGAGAAATTTGTTTTTTCTCATTGAATGCTAAATCGCATTAGAGAAAACCCTTATGGGATTAAATGCTTATACCCACATGTCATATAAAATCCATGGATTTATATATATATATATTTGTATGTGTCCTAAAGACATAGGCTCAAGGTTAATTTGTATATATATGCCCATTGACCTTTAAAGGTTTAAGATCGACTTAAGACTTTCACCTATATTATGACAACATATAACAAATTGTATGACTGAGAACAAAATGATGATCATCTATATTGATAAAATATATTATCATAACATATGAAAAATGTATAAATGTATAAAAAGCAAGCACAATGTTCCTAACTAACAGTGTTTAAGGACTTCAGTACACCCATACCATACACATGTCTTTAAAAAATAATTGGGTGAAGCCTTTTAGTTAAAGGATCAGTACGCATATCCTCAATTCTTAAAATTATCACAACATAACCAAATTATTGAGAAATACAATAAAAAATTATCACAACGTAGCTAAATGAGTCTAACCACTGAATTAACCGCAGACAACTCAAAAATTAAGTTCTTCAACCAAATAACTTATGAAGTAGCCCTATAGCACATGCATAGTTGAGGAAGTCCCTAGTGTTTGTTTGACACTTTTTCATAATACTACACCATTTGTTAACATAGAAATGTACCATAATGCGGACTTTTTATCACCTGAATATATAGAAAAATCTAAATTTGTATAGGCTATAAGGTCTAGATTGTTGATTTTTATAAATGTCAACATATAATCATTAGCTCTCTTTAGATATCTCACCACTTGTTTAACTATATTCGAGTGGTCTATTTTTGGGTTAGCTACATACCTACCCAGTAGTTTAACAATAAATACAATGTTTGGTCTAATGCACACCTGAACATACATCAGGATACCAATGACACTAGAATATGAGACATTCCTCATGCCTCTCTCTTTGTGTCATTTTTTGGATATTTTGTCAAAGATAATCTCTCACTATAAGAGATTAATGCTACAATAGGCTTATAATCAATCATATTAAACCTTTGTATCACTCGCTCAATGTATGCTCTCTACGAGAGATCTAATGAGTATTGAGACCTGTCTTGATGAATATGCATACCTATGACAAAAGATGTCTCACCAAGGTCTTTTATGTCAAAATGTTTGACCAAAAACTACTTAATCTCATGCAGCATGGTCAAGTTATTTGATGTGAGCAATATATCATCCATATATAAAAGTAGAAAGATAACCTTGCTCCCCTTACCTTGCAATACAAACATCTATCAACTTTATTCTCCACAAAGCAACATAAGGTAACGACCTCATCAAACTTAAGTACCACTGTTTGGAGGTTTGTTTCAAATCATGTAGCAATTTTCTCAGGTTACAAACCATGTTAGCTTTGTCTTGATCCTGAAATCCTTCAGATTGTTCCATATAGACTTCTTCACAAAAGTATCCATTTAGAAAGCGAGTTTAACACCCATATGATGTAGCTCCATATCATAATGAGCTACTGTAACATCCCGTTACTGTTTGTTACTGTAGCAAGGGTATTCTAGTAATATTGGGTCAGACTGATAGGTTTCATTGCATACACTGACTGAGCATGTTACTG
>JANZLX010000009.1:20937081-20955807 GCA_025531955.1 Erythroxylum orinocense
ATACATACTTATCTCATCATCATTCAACAGATGCATTGTACTATTATTTACCAAGATTGGTTGTAATTGTACCTTGACTGACCTTTTTGGGGTTTCTCTGATGATTATATAGCTGCTACTCCTGACAAGTTGAATTTCTTCAATAATCTTTATCCTCAAATCCTCTTTTCTCAAAGATTGAGAAAGATTGACCTGTGTTGGACTACATTCAACTGACTTTTTCTTTGTTTGAATAGCAGTAGGAGTACTCTTCTTCTCACTAATTTTCTGCTTTTATTTTCTTCAATCAGCCTAGGAGTCTGTTGAGATTAAGGTTTCTTCTTATCAAACTCCAATTTCCTCTTTTTCTTAGTCTCCTTAGCCAATTTTACTAAATCTTCCTTCAAAATTGAGACTAAAGACCTGGTTGCTTGAGGTATTTTCTTCTCAGAGTCTCCACCTTGAGTCAACTCTTTTTCTTTCTTTTCCTTTTGTTGACGCAGGGTTCGTACTCTAAGAGATCTTTTTTCTCGTTTAGGTATCTCCAAAAGGAGTATTTCTCCCTTTCTCTTCAAGGTCTCTTTCTCCCTATATCGTACCTGACTTCCTTATTTACGAGAAATCGCCTTAACCTTTATTGCTTCACCTGATAATTTCTTTTCTCCTTTCGTATGCATTCTCTCAATAGATTGAGATTTTGATCTTCTTATGGGAGTTCCTTTTTCATTCAAACTTTGCTTTTTAGTGTGCTCCCCCTCAATCCTTTCTGTCATCTTAGAATCTGTTTCTCTTTTTTTCAGATTCTTTAAGCCCATTCTACTCATGGTTGTAGAATTGATGGCGTTTTTGATATTCAACTCCATCCTGTCTCCTGTCTCCTCTTTTTAGGAGAATTCCATAATCTCTGAAAATTCTTGTCAGTATCATTCCAAATGGTAGAGCAGTTGAGTCTTTCTTCTTCATATAATGAAAAATAAGAAATCGTAAGTCTATGGGTTGGTGATTGAGTAGATGAAATAGACATTGTTCATCTAAAGTTGTCACCAGGTTCCTTGATCCTATTATTGGTAGGACACAGTGAAAGAGTAGTAAGTGTAGAACCCTAGCCTTTGGCACAAGGCTTGAGGCCTTCTTCTACTTTGGGTTATTGCTTCCATAGAGTTGTCGGTTAATTTGAAACTTTGTCATGCTAGCTTGAGTCATCCATTTAGCCTTATGAGCAAGCTTTATTCCAGCACTTGGACACTCAGTAGCCTTCTCGATTGATTTTAGTGTTATTATCACCGACAATCTATCCACCACTGATACTAACTTATCTTATACTACTTCCATATTCTTCCAGAAGTCATGTAGACAGTGTCACGAACTGGAAAGAAGTTCTTCCATCCAGCTGCCGCAATATCTGGCTCAATATCCATCTGGTCCTTCTTTAAAGACTCAAAATCAACTATTCTTTCACTAGTCATTGATGGCTCCATTTGTTTCTGTAGTTAAAAAACAAACTGAACGCACAACTACATTTCTTTATAAGGTGAGGTTGGTTTTTGAGGTTGAGAGTGAGGGCAAAGAGGGTTTGATTTTAGAGCAGAGTAATGGAAAATGTTGTTGAGAGTTCTTCAAAAGTCAATGTTAGGGTATGTCAAGAGTGTTCTAGAGTAGATGGTATTCTCAAGATTTTGAGACGTTTTCCCTCCAAAACTTTCTCATGACAAAAGTTACTGTCTATAACTTACTGTTACTATTACCGTTAACTCTTATGACTTTTTATCTAGGTCCTGGCGTGTTAGACGGTTGATCACTCAACATCACCATGTTAAGGTTTCATACCATATTCGGATTCAAAGAAAAATTCAAATTAAAATTTAATAATTCACACAATTAATATTATTTTCGGATGAATCAAACAAATTTTATTACTTAAAATTGAAAATTTATTTAAATAAATTTATTTTAATATATTTAAATAAATAAATTTATTAACTAATAATCGACAACATTTATTCCCAAACATCGTCGATTGTCAACCTCTAATAAACTTGAATAAAGCCCCAGGGTTTTCACTACATTTACTCCAGTCGTCAGCCATTCCATCCATCTTTTATGACATTTTCCAAAATGTTGTTGAATCGACAAGGTTTCCTCAACGTTTTCCATAAACCGTCGCCGAAACCATTTCCTTACTCCATATTTAACGACATTTTAAAAAAATTCATAAATAACAATCTACATCGTTTATTGATCATTTGTGACGTTTTTAAAACGTAGCTGAAAGGGTATTTTTCTTACAGTGTTTGACAACTATAATTCCACTAACAAGATAACTCTATTAAGAAACCTTGACACCTAGCACACATAGTTAAGAAAGTGATATGCCTAAGTAAATACAATTAATTTGTTTTTGACCAGAAGAACCCAGAAAAGTTAAACAAGGGTTTGACTTTTGGCTGGGTCGGTCGTGCTAGGCCCAAGCCCAAACTCATAACAACACATAGGCCGATCGGCCCATTCTTTGATGTTGACCTAATTCCTACAGGTAGTTACTATATAAGTTTATTACCTCATCATGAAAAAGGTACGACTTTAGAATCCTATTATTCTTTACTCCTAGCCACTTAAACCCTCACAAAAAAAGACTAACTTGAGCGTCGGAGGGGCCTACCGACAGTTAACCTCCGGTGTGTCTTTACTGTTTTGCAGGTATTTCGTAGCCAAAGTCAACCAATCTCATGGATCCGAGCAACAACGCCCAACCCCATTAAAATCAGACAAAACCAGTTGGCGCCCACCGTGGGGCCGGGCGTCAAGGCACCACGTCCAAAAGCACTCAAATTAATCAGGCGCCAGTAACAAATCCTGATGTAGCCGCTGTTGCGGCACTTGCACTACAGCGAATGGGCTTGCGACTACTTGTTGCCCTTCCATCGCTGCATTATGATCCCTAGACACACCCTCCACCAATCATCCAAAACCCTAGCATAGACGAGCTACCCCCTCAAAACCCAAATAGCATATTCACATCTGCGTGATCAACCACAACAATCTCAAAATCAAGATCAAGAAGCGCAGAGCGTGGCCCTGGAGGACGACGCTGGAACCAATTCGCACCCTCACATCCAACATCCCCTCAACACGAATCCTCCTGCACCACAACAAACCTCCCTCACACAAAGACAAATAGAAAAAGTAGTCGATTTACTGATTCACCAAATCTTACGATCTTAGAAGGAGCAACAACAAACCCCCGCTCGGCAGATAGGCATGATGGTTGATCGTCGTTCTGCTGAATCTCTTGAAAAATTATGGACGACCGAATCAATCTGGCCATGAATTCCCGCCCAGATCAGCCATCCACACAATACCGCTCTCCTTTCATTCTGGAGATCTTGGATAGCCTTCCAGCGGTCGGTACTAAGATAACAACGCCAGAGAAGTACATAGGAAAGACCAATCCCCTCGACTACCTTCAGCACTTCCAATCGATGATGAACCTGCATTGCATTCCCGATGCTATTCAGTGTAAGGCTTTCTGTACAGCCTTTCAAGAAGGAGCCAAACGATGGTTCAACAGTTTACCCCCACGTTGTATCACCTGCTTTGAGGATTTTAAGCTACTATTCCTCAACCAATTTGCTACAAGTACACGGTCACAGAAGACTGCCCTAAAAGTGATGCAGTTGACCTAAGGAAGGAACGAAAGTTTACGGGAGTTCATCACTTGGTTTAATAATGAAGCCGCCCCCCCTCTTAAGGGAACACAACCGGTGGAAGCCCTGGCGGCCAAGAAACTAAGGGTAAAGGCGGCCGAATTTGTGATTGTTAATGACACCCTGTTCAAGCGTTCTTACGACTGGCTGCTACTACGTTGCTTGAACGAAGAAGAGGCAGAACGAGCAATGGCAGAAGTTCATAAACGAATGTGCAGAAATCATTTAGGAGGCAAAATGTTGGCTCACAAATTGATCAGACAAGGGTATTATTGGCCGACGATGAAGAAGGATTGTCAAGAGAAAGTTAACCGATGTGAGGCCTGCCAGAGGAATAGCAATTTGTCTCATCAACCGACCGAGCAGTTGAAAATTGTGAGCCATCCCATTCCCTTTGCTCAATGGGGAATGGACATACTAGGTCCTTTTCCTCTTGGTCCTGGGCAGAAGAAGTTTTTAATAGTGGCAGTCGAATACTTCACGAAATGGGTAGAAGCGGAAGCGGTCGCCACCATCACTGAGTAGAAAATTGAAAACTTCGTGCACAAGAATATACTGAGTCGTTTTGGGATGCCTATGGTTTTGGTTACAGACAACGGTCGATAGTTTGATAACGACAAGTTCAAAATTTTCTGTCAGCAGCTGAAGATAAGGCTCCAATTAACTTCAGTAGCTCATCCTCAAAGCAACGGTCTTGCGGAGAACACCAACAAAAAGATAATAAACGCACTCAAGAAGCGCTTAAATGGACGTAAGACTTGGATAGACGAATTAGACAAAGTGTTGTGGGCATACAGAACAACCCCAAATGGGGCCACTGGAGAGACACCGTTCAGAATGACCTTTGGGGCAGAGGCCTTATTCCCAGTAGAGGTAGTACTACAGAACCAACTAATTTCGAGCTATAAAGAAGAAAGGAATAATGAAGCTCGCAGGGCAGAACTTGTACTTCTCAGTGAAGACAGAGATAGGATAGTTGCTCGTTCAGAAGCCATCAGACAAAAAGCAACCAAGTTTTACAACAAAAGGGTAAGGCCAAGTGACATAAAGATCAGTGGTTATGTTTTAAGAAAGGCCAAGGCGGTTGGGAAACACCCTAGAAAGCTCGGTCAGACATGGGAAGGACCCTATCAAGTGGTTAAAAAAGTCGGACATGGCTTGTACATCCTACGCGACACTAACGACAAGATTCTATTAAGGCCCTAAAATTCTCAAAACCTGAAGACATTTTACCAATAGATAAATTTTATTTCAGCTCACTTATTTCTTTGTTTTGTACTTTATTATTGCTTGCATTTCTGTACATGCAACTTGTGGGTACCTTTTTTCTAGCCCTGCCAGTCAGGTTTTTTAATGACCCACGCCCTTATCATCATCAATAAAGGGGTTCCAAACTTCTCGATAAGAAAAATCTCATTAAATCGGGCTAAGGGGAGAAAATTTTACCAACTGGTTGTCATCGAAATCGTTCGGCCAGGTTGCCAAGACCGGATCTTGAAACCAGGCGATTTCAAGAAAACAATCTTGGGTCGCTCGGCCTTAACATCGCTCGGTTAGGTTGCCAAAGACCGGATTTTGGAACCAGGCGATTCCAAGAAAACAATTTTGGGTCGCTCGGCCTCAACATCGCTCGGCCAGGTTGCCAAGATCGGATCTTGGAACTAGACGATTCCAAGAAAACAATCTTAGGTCGCTCGGCCTCAACATCGTTTGGCTAGGTTGCCAAGACCGGATCTTAGAACTAGGCGATTCCAATAAAATAATATTGGATCGCTCGGCCTCAACATCGTCTCAGATTCGTTCAGCCACCTCCCCCTCTCCTTGCCTATAATTTGAAGAAGACAGTCCAATCCTAATTCACCAAATAAAGAAGGTAGAGAGGACAAAGATAAGAAGGGTTTTATTTCTTTAAATTTTTTTCTGGTCACAAGCCTGACCAGATGGGCTTAGAGAGTCCTATTACATTCGCTGCTCTGACCCTTCGGTGGGAAGAGAAGTGTCAACAGTTGGATTGGCGGGAGGAGTAGCTTCTGAGGTCGGTGGCAAAGCAGCCGAGACAGGGTTAGGCTCCAAAGGAATAGCCGAAGAGACATCCCTATGAGTTTGCTCCTCTTCCCTATCTGAACTAAGGTCCAGAAGCTCATCCGGAACGACTTCTTCTTCTTTCTCCGCTATCTCCCTCACCTACTCGAGCTAAAGGCCGAGCTCAAAGGGAAACATGGGCTCGGTAAAATCCTCAAATGAAGGACCATCCAACCCATCTGAGACGAAAACGCTATGACAATTTCTCAAGATGGAAAGAGCCAAATCGCACCCGAATTCTTTGCATTCGTCATTCAAATATCGCTCTTTCTATCGCTTGATCACCTCGATCCTTTGCTCTTTGATGGAGTTTTGTAGCTCAAGCAGTTTTCTCTCAGCCTTTGCACTCTGCAACGTCGCTTCGTGACAGTCTCGGTGGACTTTCAAACGGAGCTCTTTTTCCATTCGTGCCTTAGCGTTGGCTTGGAGAACTTCCTCCTTCATACCCTCGTTACTAAGCTCTAACGCTCGACATTCTTTTTTCACTCGACTCTTCTCCTCCTCCGCCGAAACAGGTTGAGCTCTTAAAACGATTTTCTCTTCCTCCAAGACGCTCTTTGCCTCTTCTACCGAAGCAAGTTGAGCACCCAAGACGTTCTTCTCTTCGTCTGCCTCTGAAAGCTGAACTCTCAAAGCATTGACTTAGCCAAGGAGATTTTTAATCTCCTGGTACATCGATCGGGTGACTTGCTCGAACAAATCAATGCGTTGGTACATTCCAGAGGAGAACGCAAGATCCTGTGAGGAAGTACTGTGTTAAAAAAAATAGGGCGGACACTTACCCTTGCACAGCCACAAACGAGACTAGCCATCATCTCCTTGTCAGTCAATGAATCCAAAAACTCCTCGTCTGCAGGAGGAACAACGTTCTGAGCAACGTGAAGGGCAACGTTGATGTCCCTAAGCGATATAATCTTATTTAGACTGATCATAGACACCACTTTTCGGAGCTGGGCGCTCGGTCCTTCCTCTTGCCCTTGTCCAATCGGCTAGGCAATCTTTCTAGACTTCGAGTGATTTTCTTTCTCTTGAGGGGTCATTCCACCTCCTCCTCCTCCATAATCGCTCGGTCCTCACCTGCTGACTGGATCAGCAACGGTGTAGGTTGATCAGGCACGGTCGACTGATCGAGCGTTGCAGACTGCACAGGAGTAGCTAGCTAAACGAGCATTGTAGACGGCTCAGGTACAGCCGACTGAGCGATATTCGTGCTGACCTCCGCCTCTCTGCTTCGCTTCTTCACCTTCAAAGAAGGCTTAGCGACTTTGCGCTGGCCTCTGGACTTGGGAGAACTGGAGGACGAGGCGACACTCCTGAGTTTCACCATGGCTGCAAAGTTACAGAAGCGAGTCAGAAGTCGAAACTAATATTCATGAATGCAACAAGCAGTTAAATCACAAAGAATCGACTAGAAGGGGCAGTCTCCTCCTCTATCCCGTTAATTCGAGACGGGGGATCAATTAAAAAGGCATCGACTGATGCCCCAAAATAAGACAATCGAAGGCATATCGACCGAGCGCCTTAATTTGGCCGATCACTTCCCGTTCCTTTTTAGTAAGGGGCAAATCGGAGAAGTCATTCCATCGCTCGGATAGGGGATATCTCTATGGCCTGGACTCATGGGTAGATCCTGGGGGCCTCACAAAGAAATACTTTGTCTTCCAGGCCTTGACTGCCAAAGCCATTCTAGCCGGACGATATATGGCGTCTCTATATTGGAAATGAGGGATCCCAGCCCCGATGCTTGAGCTTTGATTTATCCTAAAAAAATAACGCAGAATACCGACCGATGGGGGACACCCGAAATGATGGCATAATAGAGTCAGACCATTAATGAACCTCCAACCATTCGGGAGAATCTGGCTCGGCCTTAATTGGTAAGTGCAGCATACCTCATCGATGATAGGGGCATACGGAAGCTTCATACTGCCGACCGAGAAAAAGCTGTCTGAAACGGCAAAATAGCCCTCCATGCTGCTATGAATCCGTTCGTTCTTGTTGGCCAACCTAGGTCCCCAAGACGGAGGGATATTGTTTCTAATGATCGATTGGCTCAATTCCCTTTCGATCATCGACGATTGGTCACTCGGTGGCTTTTCAACGACTTGCCCATCCTTCCGGGCACTCGCCCCGACTTTATTTCCCTCTATCTCCGGCACTTCATTTCTGCCAACCTCCGGCACCTCCACTGTTTCTGCCGCTATCTCCAGTGGCCCAACTATTTATAAAGCCCTCTCGGCGTCCAGTCCCCGATGGAGCTCCCTCTCAACCTTACTTACTTCTTCGTTGGGACCCATGGATGCTCGCGGTGAAGGCTGGCGAGGAGGCGATGAAAGAGGAGAGGGGGAGGTGGCTTCATCCCTAAGTCTAAGATCACCTCTAGGGCTAGTCGACAACATAGTTACTAAAAATGAAACTTACAGGACAAGAAAAGAAGAAAGGACGTACCTAGTTTAGTGATTGAAGTTAGGAATGTAGATGGTGGTGAAAAGGAAATTCTGGTGACTGCAAGCAAAGAGATGGAGAGTAGAGAGAACACCAGTTGGAGAATCGGATACGCAAAAATGGGAGTGAAGAAAGTCTCTCGACCCCAAGCAGTTAACACCAAGATCAACTGAACGGGTGCACCAATCGAAGTCAGACGCATGGCAAAACTTGAGCCGTGCGATTTAAGATTATCAGATATCCAGAGCAGCGCAGCAGTTGAAAGGATGGGACCCGAAGCAGCATAGCAGTTGAAAGAACGCGACCCTTCATTTTAAATTTTGAAAATGCGTCAGAGAACGCGTGCCGCAGTTAATAATTAAACCCAGCGTCCTGGCTGGACATCAACGTCCGATCGGTCGGGCCTATCACGAGCTATCATACAGACGAGCCACACAATCCTCATGTACTCCATCGGCCTTTCCCCCTGATCGAACTCGAGGAGTAGGGGGCTTATGGTTGGGTTGGTCGTGCTAGGCCCAAGTCCAAAATCAGAACGGCACATGGGCCGATCGGCCTATTTCTCGATGTTGACCTAATTCCTGCAGGTATTTACCATATAATTTTATTATCTCATCATGAAAAGGGTACGACTTTAGAACCCTAGCATTCTTTATTCATAGCCACCAAAACCTCACAAAAAGACTAACTTGAGTGTCTGAGTGGCCTACTGGCAGTCAACCCCGGTGTGCCTTTACTGTTTTGCAGGAATTTCCCCGCCAAAATCAACCAATCTCATGGATCCAAACAATAGCGCCCAGCCCCATCATAATCCGACAGAACCAAAATTATTGCTGGTTAATTACAAATTTTATTGTGTTGGAACTTGGATTGGAATTGGAATTGGATTTTGTCATTGTTGGATGATGAATTTGGGAGTTCGATGTTTTCAGTGGATGATGAATTTCCTGCTCATGTCACAGTATTGGATTTGCATGTATGTGAATTGGTTTAATTTTGGAATGGAATTGCTCAGGGTGTTGAATTTGAGTGTATGTGAATTGGTTTGATTTTGGAATGGATTATGGAATTGTTGAAGTTGAATATCGTGAGCTATTGATTTGGGTTTTGTGATTTTGTCATTTTTGATACGAAAATTGGAATTGGATTTAGAAATGGAATTATAAAATAGGTTGGTGTGGTGGTGATATGTATGTATTATGCACGGCTTAACAATGTTGATTACTTGATTATTAAAATTAAAAGTTGATAATCAACATTTAAACCTAAATGTAAAATTAATAATCAAATGTGAAAATGATAATCAAATGTATAATTGATAATCAAAAGTGAAATTGTAAAATTGATAATCAAAATTTGTAAAATTGTAAAATTTTAGAGATTATTTTAAAATTTTAAAAATTACCCGAAACGATATCCGGTACTGACCGGTATTGGTACAGTACCGTACCAAAACTTAATCTAATACCGAATCTGGTACAGTATTTATGACATTGCTCATGGGTAAAAGCTTGGCATCCTAACGACAGAACAATAATGAGTTACTAATGCAAATTTTATAATCATGTTATTCAATCATGTCTACAAACTTATTTAAGCTATTTTTTAAATTTTAATGATTTTTTATTGTATTCTATTAATTTTATTAATGATTTCATGTTAGCTTTATGTTTTTTTATTGTTGAAATTTAAAATTTTATGTTATGTGTTAAAGTTATACATGACATTACCAAAGGATAATTTATTAGTGACCAAATAAATTATTGTCATCTATAAATAACATTTATAAAATATTAATGACTATTTTTTAATTAATTATATGAATAAATAATGTTTATTAGCTGATAGAATTTAGAATTTACTTAAAGGTAAACTACTACTTTATGACTAATAAACATAATAGAGGAAAATCATTATTGACTTGTTGTATTTGATTACCTAATAAAGTTTGTTATTATTAAACTTATGACAATATATATATTTGAATTTCCTCAAAAGAAACTTATGGCATATTCTAAATATTTAATTGCTTATAATAAATCAGTTTAAGTTAATTAAATTCAAACGGATTTATTTTCAGAATTGATTGAACTCAAACTTGCCACCCTTAGTGTCATCAATTCTAAGCCAACTGCTATAAGTTTGCTTTTCTATTCGATACGAAAAATACATCCGTTGATGAATGGTTATATAATACCTGTCCTGATGAACTAATTGTTTTACACTATCATACTAAAATCTGGGTTTCACAGCAAATGCGTAGCCATTTTCAGGCATCTACTGGATCTGGACCTCGTGTAAGACAGACATCCTAGTTAGTTTGAATCCTAAGTGAACACTTCTGTCAACTAACTAGGTCATGTGTTCTTGACCAGAAACTACGATTTCAGCACATTACCTACAGTGCAGGGGAGGGTGTTTTCGACTTAGTAAACGATCAAGAATGTTCTAGATTATTGGAGATCGTATACCCGGGAAAGTAAAAGCGGGGTCCACTAAACTTGTTTTTCTGAGAAAGGGGTCCACGAAACTTGGGACGCAAGTTCAGATGAGTCGAACTTCCAAAACTAACCTCCTTCTTAGCAGTGAACAGTAGGGTCGGTGTGGGTCCACTCGGGTTCAACGAGACCATTGGGGGTCGTTTAAGCGACAACTTCACAACGAAGTTGTTCTAAGGTCTAACGATTTAAATTTAGTCTCCGTAGACACACAGCTTTCGCTATACTGCCGACCGTGTCCGTCTCGACCATGTCCGTCTCGATGTCATACACGCAGCCTCTCAACTTCTTAAACTCAGCCCTCCATTGTAGGAAGAGGAATGAACACAATCTCTCAACTGGTTAGCTTCTTTCAATCTCTTTGTCCACTCCTTAGCTGTTCTTTCTCTTCCGCTTATTATTTGTAATCTGTGCTTTGGTTAGGTATGACAACTGCACCCCAGAAACCGGTGGTTGGATTCCGATTTCATCCTACTGACAAAGAACTTCTAAGTCATTTTCTCAGATTCAAGAATCAGGGACTTGACTACAAAATTCAAGGCATTAACGTCGTTAATCTTTGCAAGTTCCAGCCTTGGGACTTACCTGGTATGATGATGATCCCCATGTTTATAATCGTTTCATTTGGGATGTTTGATTAATTGGGTAACCTTGTTCTTATAGCCCAATCCTATATAGGATCCAACGATGGGATATGGTATTTCTTTTGTCCCCGTGATTTCAAGTACTCGAAGAGTAAGCGACGTAACAGAACAACGGAGAAAGGATACTGGAAACCCACTGGCAAGCCTCGTCGTATTCCTTCTAACAAGAAGCTGATTGGTTGGAAGAAAACTCTGGTTTTCTACCTTGGTCGCCCAAAAGGGACGAGGACCAATTGGGTCATTCACGAATATGATTTTTGTGATTCAGCATCGGATTTGCAGGTAAATTTTCATATTCAATAACGTTTTACGGCCCATAAGAACTCTTAGTTATAGTAAACTTGGAATTTTGATTTTGATTCAACAATTGTCTATCCTTGTCAGAAGAAGTATGTGAGATGTTGGTTTTGTAAGTTGCTCGAACGGACATTCATCTGTCCAGATGGTAGTTTGTTGATAACTGTTCGTGCTCTAGGTGTCTTTGTTTTTGCAATTTAACTTATCAGAAAGTTGCTTTTGCTTTTTCTGAGTGGCACAGAGAATTCATTGTCTTTGTTGCTTCTGGTACAGGGAGATTTTGTTCTTTGCCGGTTAAAAATAAAGTCGGGGAATATTGGACAGAATGAGATTTTTTATACTGAGAATGCATCTGTGACCCCAGCAAATACCCCCCCAATTACACCTTCCAATCTTGAAAATCAAAATTGGATAGAACCTTCCAATCTTGAAAATCAAACTTCGATAATACCTTCCAATTTTGAAGGTATTTCAACATCCTCGATGGCACCTTTTAATGTTCTATCACCTTCCAATCTTGAAAATCAAATTTGGATGACACCTTCCAATCTTGAAAATCAAATTCCGATAGCACCTTCCAATCTTGAAAATCAAACTTTAGTGGCACCTTCTAATCTTGAAAGTACCCTAATACCTTTCAATCTTGAAAGTCAAATATGTGAGGCTATTCCTCCATCTATGATAGCTTGTGATCTTGAAAATACATCATCTTATTGGAAAGATGATTTGATTTTACTATCTGATTTTGAAAATTACCCGTCAACAAATTCTCATAATCAAGAAAATTTGGCCTATGGAGTACTTTCTTCTGATTTTGAGAAGGTTGATTTTCTATTCATTTCCGATTTAGAAAATCAAATACCAAACTTTGATTCTAAAGGAGGTGATCCTTCTAGTGCTCGTGAATCAGAGATTGATAAAGATGAATTGAATTGCCTGATGGGGGATGATTCTGGAAAGTTTAGTTCAGAAGAAAAAGCTGAAATACCTGACGCGCAAGATGGTGCATCAAGTTCCCTGAAATCATCACTTTCAGGTTTTGAAAGTCAGAATACAGATGAGAAGTCATCCCCCGAAGAAGATTATTGGATTTCCCTTATGTCTCTTTATTCAGAAAGTGGAGAAGTGCAGGTTACAATGTCAGAGGTGAGAACTGAACTGAACTTAGTGATGTTTCATCCCGTCTAAGGTATTTGTTCACAAGTAAATTTGAGAAGTATGCTATGTTGACGTTTTATACAGGTAGAGGTAAATTTGGTAAACAAACCAGAGTGCAACTTTGGCCCAGAAGATCTAAACGGCCTATGTTCTCTGAAGTAGATCCCTGAGGACTCTGGGTTTGATAAACTCTGTGCCATCTTCCCGAGGTACATGCCCCCTGCTTTGTTTTATATGCGTGTGAAGGAACTTGCTGGAATATTAAAGAAAACAAGCTGCTTCGGTTCATTATGTTAGATGTTACTCATTTGGAGTTAAACTGGCTTGACTTAGAAGCAGTAATTGCAATTTCAGGATTATATCTGGAGAAAGATTATATCCAGTATAACTTAATAATTGCGGTAATATATTGACGTGGGAGCTGTTTGGCAAGAATCGTCAGACTGTTGTATGCACTTGAAATGCCTGTACTTTCAAAAGAATGTATAAAGAAAGGTCTTTTAGTGACGAGCTATGTTTTGTCATATTTCAGTTGTAATATATGAAGTTTATTTTATGGATTAGCTTCAACTGTTTTTTCAAGCTTGGTCGTCTGAACTAGACTTTGTCACCGAAATGAAGTATTAGACATAAGTAAAGACTATGACAAAAAGAATCATTGTCAAGATTTAACCAATTATCGACTTGAAAAAGAGAAGAGAAGTGGTTATGTTGCTGTGCAAAGGATAATTAAGAATTCAATTAATTGCAAGGCTGAAAAGAAGAATGGAGAAAAATATTCTGCTTTTATGATTTTCATTAAGACAGAAACTTATATACATACAAGAGGGAATACCTATAAGTGAGGTGTTTTGTTCCTATGATTTGACCATTCTGACATGGACAATACCAACATTTATTCGCAAGAATTTCGGATACAGTTGATGATCCTAACACTCCCTGCGAGTTGGAGAGTGAACTCCACTCCCAACCTGTGTTTTATTGTTGAAAAAGCTCCTTTCCTCAATGGTTTGGTGAACATACCAGTAAGCTGGTCAGTTGAAGGAATATATTCAGTTGAAATTGAACTGTCTTTGAATCTTGTCACAAATAAAATGATAATCTATGTTTATATCTGATTCTTTCATGAAACATTGGGTTAGATGCAGTGTTTATATCTCCTTTGTTGTGAGGGATGATCCCAAGAAAATACAATATCTAGAGCAAACCTTGACTTGGATTGTTCGTTAAATACCATAATACAGGCACGACAACTTCCATATGAGGTTTGCATGAAGCATACATATATGTACTAAATAAGTGATATCAGGTCGTGTAGTATTTAAAGTAACTTAGACATATTATAAGCCGTCTATATAGAGGTGGATCTTTTAGCAATTCACCTTCATTTGATAGCTTTGTATTTGTTCTATGGGAAAATCCATGAAAATACCTTCCTCTGAATGAAGAGATCTCAACAACTAAAAAAAATACTTTAGCTTATCCAAATATTTAATTTGGAATCAATTATTCATAAATTGTCTAAAATTGGATATCATGATGTGATCATTACTAATTGTGAAGATGTTATCGATATAGATTAATAAAGCTGTAAATGATTTGTTTTTCTTACGTATAAACAATGAGTAATCTATTTTAGACTAAATAAATCCGGCATCTTAAATAGATGCAGAAAACTTGGTATACTATTGATGAGAAGCTTGTTTTAATTCGTATAAAGACTTGTGGAGGTGAGACTATGAAGAAAAGTATTATGGACATTAAGTTGAAGAAGATACCATTTTTAGGTTGCTGCCAAAGTCAATAAGCAACATTTTAGTAGTAGGTGAAAAAATGTTATAATAATCGATACCTTCAAGTAGTGTGAAACTTTTTGCAACTAAAAGCACTTTATAACATTCAAGAGAACCATCTGATTTGAGCTTAATTTTGTACACCCAATTGTAACCAATATTATGCTTTCTAAGAGGAATAGATGTGGGAAACCAAGTGTTGTTGGCCTTCAAAATAGCCAGATTGTGTCTCTTGCCAATAGGGTTAAAAGGAAGGTCGATCATAACATATAGGCTCAACAATACATCATTAATGATAATTGCAATGACATAGCAATGTTATGGTGAGTGACGATCATGAGAGATTAAATTTCAAACAAGGTACCATATACATTTATGTGGAAAAGATGAAGGGCATAATAGTGATTTGTGAGATGTTACTTAGTTGCAAATATAGACATGCAAAGATGCAGGTGGAACATAGGGTCATTGAGAACGGCGTAAGGGACTTAAGACATGCAAAGATGCAGGTGGAACATAGGGTCATTGAGAACGGCGCAAGGGATTTACTAATGGTGAGGAAATAATAGGGTGAACAGGTTCCATAGATGTTAGCTGAATGGATGGAGTTTCCGAAGCAAGAGGATTTGAAATAGCAACAAGTACGATAGGATTAGAATGAGGCAGGGAAGCTGTAATGGTTTCAGGGAAAAACACCCTCGTAGAAAATGAATTCCCGACTAGTAAAAGCTCGATAAGTTTCAATTTCATAAAATTTATAAGCTTTTTGGCCAATAGGGTAACCAAGAAAAACACATTCTGTGCCAGTGAGAGCAAACTTATGTGATACATGAATATTTGTAGCATATACAAGACATCCAAAACTCAAAGGTGAGAATAAAATGAAACTTTGCCATAAAGTCGCTCAAAAGGAGTTTGGTGAGAAAGACTTGGCATATGTAATATGTTAATTATATGAACAGTAATGGAGACACAGTATGTGCAAATTAAAAACATAAAGGAAGATGAGCTTAAAAATAAAGACCACAAGTTGATTCAAGGATTGTGCTCTACAACCCTATTTTGCTAAGGTATGTGTACAAAAGTGTTGTTAATTGGTGCCTTCTTGATTAGAAACGTATTGCGTAGAAAAAATTTGTCTTCCATTATCAACTCAAACATTTGCTGTAGTATTGTGATATTGAGTTTTCACAAAAGAGAAAAAAAATTATTTAGTAGATGCCACATTTCTCTTTTATAATGCATGAAGAAAAAACAAGTAAAACGAGAAAAATATCCACAATAGATAAAAAATATTTAATAATAGGAAGACAATTTTGTACGGTCTCCAAGTATCACAATGGGCTAATTCAAAAGTTTGACAGAAGAAATGGAACTAATGAAAAAAGAAAGTCTTGTTTGTTTTACATGACATATATTGTTTAACTCCAAATGAAAATTTAATAAGCTTTTGACCTTGAAACTTAATCTAGAAGGGGATAAATGTCCTAGTTTATGATGCCAAAGGATAGTAGAAGTGTTTTGATTAGAGAAAGTTATGATGATATAGGTTGTTGATTGAACGGATTGCAAGGACTTATTTGTTGCTATTGCAACCAAGTAATAAAGTTTGTCTAGTTGTTTACCCAAACCAATCATCCTCCTCATCAAATCCTGCAAAATACACCAGTAAAGAAAGAATATTACTGAGCAATTTAAACTTCATGTGACTCAATTCACAGACATCAAATTCACTTTGCAAGATAGCATCCCAATTCCCAATAACATTTTGTAAAATAGATTAGGAGATATAAAAGCAAATTTCTAGTAGAGATAATTGGAGTTTGGTCTCCATTTAGCATAAAAAATGGTGGTAAATAAGTATTATCTTTGTTATTGATAAGCAAAGCTAGAGATGAAGTAATGTGATTTGTTGTGCCACTATCGATTATTAATGTGATGGAAAACATAAAAAAGCAATTGCATTATTTGCCATAGGAGCAACTAATATAGATGACATATTATCCTGCATGATAGATAACATTTTTTGTAGTTGTAGTTTAGTTAATCCATTCATAACAACTTGGATCTGCGGCATAGTTGGAGCTTCTCTGACATTATTAACTAAAGATTGATTAATCTTGCTATGTCTAAAATGATTGTTTTTGTTTGATCCATATGCTTGGGATGTCCAGTGGATCACCATTTAGTTTCCAACATGTCTCTCTTACATGATGATCTTGTCATAGTAAGAACAATGTAGTGGCTTGTGATTGGATGAATTAGGATGAGATGAAGAACTATATTTGTGTCAATCAACAAAGGTTACCAATTCATCTTTTTATATAAACATTGTTAAAGATTCTATTGTCTCATGTATTACACCTAAGTTTTGTTGTTTTTCTACTTGAATAATGGAAGAATAAGCCTATGCAATATCAGGTAATGGATTCAATAAAAAGAATTTGACCACAATCGTAATATAAGATTCATTCAAACTGTATTGATTTTTGCCTTTTACTATCTACTTCATAAGTGTAAGCAACATCATTATAGGAGCCTAATTCATCCTATAATTTTTAAAACTGTGTGTAATAAGTAATAAACAGCCATTTGGTCTTAGGCAGATAAGCAATATCTTTCGATATGAAAACCTCTTAGTACATTGCTTTTAGAAAACTGATTGTGGAGATCTTCCCAAACTTTATGGGTAATGATGTGAAAAAAAACATTATTTGCAATATTAGGTGTCAAAGAATTAAGAAGTCAAGATATTACCATATCATTGCATTTTTTCCCATGCCACAAACTCTTTTGGTTTGGTTATTGCAAATGGTGCCTTGAAAGTTCCATTAATAAAACCTTATTTGGATTTTGCATTCAAAGGGATGATGATGGCTCTATGCCAAGTTAAATAGTTGAATACATTATGAGGTTTAAAAAAGGGATCATTACAGGATGATCAAAATGGTGAAGGGAATATGAATTCCCATAATTAGATTCATTTGCCGATGTGCTAGCCATAATGACGAGAATCAACGAATAAAGAGAATAAAGAGAGGTATCATTGCTGCTTTGATACTATGAAAAGAAGAAGATGGAGAAAAAATATTACGTTGGTCTCATTTTTATTAAGATATAAACACATATGTATCCAAAAAGGAATATATATAATTGAGGTATTCTACTTCTATAACTCAACTATTTTAACAAGGACAATTACAACATTTACTCCATAAATTTTGGATACAATTGACTTTCTTAACAAGGTGTGTTAGACCCTATTTCCGGAACGCAAACATTCAGAGACAAAACGGAACCCGTCATTCCATAATGGCAACATGCCCACAATAGTTGAACATCAAACAATTAAAAATTTAAGAGTCACATGCCAAAATCCAATCATATTTCATAAACGAATTCTAAAAGAATTTATACAAGCTCATTTCAAAATACAAAAATATATGAAACACACACTATACAATTTGAATGCTTATGCTTAAAATGATTCTAAATTACAAAATTTCCTAAACTAACTTCATTACAAAAGTCTCTATTCTCACTGTTTGCCAGGCTTTGCAAGGATCATAAATTTTCTCCTTCTGTACCTGAGGAGGGAAGCATGGGATGAGCTACACAGCTCAGTGGCTAATATGTAGTGCCCCCTTACCATAGGGTACACACTGGGAGGCCCGCAGGTCATTCCGCTATATGTCCTATGACAAAGGTGACATAAGTTCAATCACTACGTTCACTTCACATGGCATCATAACATTATTCATCTATAGAGCATCAATAGAAAAACCAGAATATTTTTTAAATCAACTTTTCCTCATTTCATTTCATCAAGATCAAAAGTTTACAGGTCTATCATCTTGTACTATCTGTACATAAATCCAAAAATCTAGTACAAAATGTTATATGGAAGAGAAAAAAGATTAGATCTATCTAGGCCGTCCAAAAGTCTCAGTTGACCGACCTGTGAGCCATGACGTCTCTCGCCAAGAACAATCTACACGACTGGAAAAGTTCCTTTGTAGCTAGGAGTCTACTCTCGGTCCTGAAAAGAGAACGTTGCAATTTTGGTGAGTTTTGCGAACTCAGTGAGGTAACCATCATCGATGGTTCACTCAATCCAAGCAACACA
>JANZLX010000009.1:20960925-20979463 GCA_025531955.1 Erythroxylum orinocense
TCACACTAAGGGTTTTAACAAGATTTGATTAATCGAGTTGATTAATTAAACTCTTGGACTTAAATAGTTTTAAGGTTTTGTTTTCGAAACTTAGTGGATTTCAAACCCCGAAAATCAATTTGAACGATGATAACCCGAGCCGCATTTTCAGGAGAGTCTTAGTAAATTGTTTTAAATCATAGTCTTTTCCAATTGTTCAAAGTTCCCAAAATCCAAAAAATAGTCTTTCATACTTTGTTTTCTTTAATTTTAGTAAATCATACAAAACCCCCTTTTATTGCTTTAATTGCATGTTACAACTTTAGGCTAGTCTTAGGATCATTTTCTGAAGTGATTCCGTCGAGAGAGACGACCCGAGGTTCAGCTTGCTGCAATCTTGGAACATTTTTATTTTGACCGGTTTCCAAGGTCGATTAATTTAATCGAACGACAGAGCCGCGATCACACGTTGACCTAAGTTAAGGACTCCCTCGAGAATTCACGACTACACAGAACCACTATGTGGAAATGTGTAGTGCGTCATGTTTTTGGACTTACCCAAAACATTATGATGTGTTTATGTGCTCATGTTATGTTAACAAGTTTGATGTATTCATGTTTTTGTAGTTGGAGATTTTGACTACATGATGAGATTTTTAGAAACATGTGTTTTTATGAACCATATGAAAATTTTCTATGACAACTAAACGTTTTAATTAGTTTTTGCTTTTTTTTTGTTATAAATTGTTACCCACGAGCTGTCAAACTCACCCCCTTTCTGTCTCCTCTTTAGGTCATAGTTAAGAGATCAAGTGATCAAGACCCTAAGGGAACTTCTTCAAATTTGTTAATTGTATTTTTGTAATAAGCTAATGGTGTGACTTTTGATATGTAAATAAAATTTTTCAAACTCCGTTAATTTAGAAATGAAATGATAGATTGAAGTAGTTTCAGTTATGTATGTACGTTTATATTGATTTCCTCGTAATATGGTTGAGTTGAAGTAATAAGTTGGTTTTGATGTTTGATTGTCATGGGCACATCACCCTTATGGAATGATGCCTAATAAGGGTTCATAGAAAGAACCCTATAGGATAATATGCTTAGGTTTCATGATTTCACAAAAGTTGGATTTTGGAATCAAGCGAGACTCAACATTTGTGGTATCAAAGCAAGAAGAGGAATAGAAGATGGTTAAGTAGATTTCATGGAAATACCCTCACGTATCATGTTTTCACAAGAGTTGGGTTCCAGAATCAAGCAGGATCCAAAATTTGTGGTATTAGAGCAAGAGTTGGGTTCTGAAAACGGGATCCAACACAGTGGCCGTACACATCATGTTGATTGACAGTTGCTGTACACATCATATTTCCTCACACTTCAGTAATTTCAAAGATTTGGAAAAAGTTACACTTTAAATGTCAGACTTGGTGATGGAAGACGTATAGATGTTCAAGGTAAGGGAGATATATTAGTCCAATCCATCTCAGGTATCAAAACAATCACTGATGTGTTATATGTTCCTGAGCTAGATCAATGTTTGCTTTCAGCTGGTCAACTTTTAGACAATAATTATGTTATAGTATTCAAAGATAAAACTTGTGAGATTAGTGATCCTATTAGTTTGAACATGTTTTTAGTAAAAATGAACAAAAGAAGCTTTCTAGTAGATTGGGAAAATATAAAAATTGAGTCTTGTCTCCGTCACAAGGAAGAGGCTTGTCTTTTGGCATAAAAGATTGGGTCAATTCTTTAAAACTACTTCAAGAAAATGATCTTATAGTTGAACTACCACCAATAGCTAAGAATACAGATGTGTGTGAAGTCTGTCAATTCGGAAAACTTATTCAAACTCTATTTCCAACTGACCAAGCATGGAGAGCTTCTACAATACTCATCCACACTGATGTGTATGGTCTGATGACTATTCCTTCTCACAGCAATAACAGGTATTTTCTGTTATTCATTGATGATTTTACTAGATATTGCTGGATGTATTTTCTGAAGTAGAAATCTAAGGTGTTTAGTTGTTTTAAAAGCTTTAAGGCACTAGTTGAAACACAATTTGGCTGTCTTATCAAAACTCTCAAATCAGATAATGGAACCGAGTATACTTCAACTCAATTCAAGGAATTTTTGCAGCAAAAAGGCATACATCATCAGCTTACAGTCACTTATACTCCATAACAAAATGGAGTAAGTGAAAGAAAAAATAGATCAATTTTAAATATGGCCAGATGTCTCTTATTTGAAAAGAATTTGCCAAAGACTCTATAGGTTGAAGCTGTAAATACTACAGTATATCTTCAAAACAAGCTTCCAACTAAAGCTGAAAGCAACAATACTCCATATGAAGCATGGTTTAGAGACAATCCAACTGTAACTCATTTGAAGATTTTTGGAAGCATGTGCTATACCTTCAGTCCAGAAGCAAAGAGAGGTATACTTGATCATAAAGCAAAAAAGGGGATTCTCATTGGCTATAGCAACGAATCTAAAGGCTATAAAATTTAAATACTCTTACTTATCAAGTTTATGTGAGCAGAAGTATTAAAGTGGATGAAAGTAGTCAATGGGATTGGACAAAAATGGAGTCAACTACACTACAAAAGGAAGCTTCACTAGAGCTGTTGGAACAACTTGAAGCTCCTCCTATAATCAATGATGAATCTGAAGATGAGGATGATTATGCAGTTAGAGGAACAAGATTCCTTGAAGATATCTATAACAGGGGTAATGTTGTGTTGGGCCCCGATATTAGAGCCCAACATTCGAGGACAAAATGAACCCGTCATCCCATGTTGGTGGCGTGCCCACAGTAGTTGAACATCGAACAATTAAAATTTAGAGAGTCACAAGCCAAAAATCCAATCATATTTCATAAATAAATTCTACAAAAATTTATACAAGCCCATTTCAAAATGCAAAAATACAAAAATATGAAATACACATGATACGATTTGAGTGCTTATGCTTAAAATGATTCTAAGTTACAAAAATTTTGTAAACTAACTACATTACAAAAATTTCTAACTATCTTGGAGGTCCCAATGCCTTGCAAAGATCGCTAATCTTCTCCTTCTGCACCTGAGGAGGGAAGTGTGGGGTGAGCTACACAGCTCAGTGGCTAATATGTTTATAGCCATTGGCAATGAGCCACACAATCAACCATACATATAGTTCATATATTCATATACATTTAAATCTCATTGGCTAGCAATTCGATCATTCACAATTCAAATTCACAACTCATAATTCAACATATCATCGCCTAGAAAATGTCAAGTGCAATTAATCATCAAAACATTCACTCCATCATGCATCATAACTTGACAAATTACAAATGCAAAAGCACGCATAATTGGCTCGAGAGTTACATGGAACGAAATGGATAAACCGAAGTCTAAACCGTGAACAAAATCAGTCCGATTTCTAAGGATCTCGTGGCCTCAAGTGGGTAGCCGAGAGAAGGCTATATGTCAACGTGAACGTGACTAACAAAACATTCCTCTCTTGCCCAAACACAATCAAATTTATGCTCAATTCATTTCCATACATTTTTCATATTCTCATGCTTCTTATGCTTTCTCTTCTTTTCATTCAATTCAAAATGTCATAACCTTTTTCAAGGTATAACATGGTCATATTTCATCATGCATTTTCAAATATTCACAACAATTCAAAATTCACGCAATTTAAAATAAACACATATATAGAGCATTTACATAATCATATTTTAAATTCTTTAATTTTATTTAATCTTTAGTAGATCTTATGACAATTTAATCCCAGTTGAATATTTTAAACCTTTAACTTCTATCTTTACGGGTTTTAACTTTCGATTCTACGTTTAAAAGATTAGTTTTTCCCCTCTATTACTTCCTTTTTGTGCGTTGTTTTCTTTTTTTTTATTCTTATGTTACTTCTTGTTGCGTAACAGGTACTGGCATAAAACCTTACCGCCAATGCTTCACCGCGAAGCATTTAATGTTTTTCAACACCGAATCTGAAGTACAAATATGCTGGAGAAATGATTACATAACTAGGGACAAAAAGCAACCTATCTAATGCAAGCCAAGAGAGTCCTTAGCCGAGAAGGTTCCGTACCTTTCAATCTGGTAGGTCTCTAAATTAAATATTTCCAGAATTTATTTAATGATTTCACAATGCAACGATGTTTTTTTTTCTTTCTAAATAATGGTTATTATTATACTAGATCAAAAACCATTACAAAATCTTAATCTCCTAATCCAGCCATATTAGAATTCCGAACAATCTGGTTCAACTGCAATCAATCTGTCTCCGACACGAAATCTGAATCTCCTAATCCAGCCATATTAGAACATATGTAACGTACGGGTTTCGAGGCAACTGCGAGAGGTGGGATTCTACAAAAGAAATAGCACGGAGGGAAGAATCGGACACGGTTTCAGTTGTGGGAACCACTTCCTTTTGGCTCAATATCCTCTCTTTTTAACCAACTTCTCATTGTAAGGGCTGAATTTGATGTGAGACCAAGTCAATGCGATTTCACTGAATATTGTCTTCTTTTTATAAAAAACAAGAAACAAAACATCTTCGTCGCTACTCCATCCATCCACTTAAAGCTCCCGTTCAATGGCTTCCATGTTCTAGTTATCAAACTGGTGTCTTTATCTATACTAGCTGACTATTTGATCTTGATCAATCTCGCCTTGGTCCCTGTTTTAGCAAGAGGAATGAAATACTTTTCAAGCCCAAATTTCCTTCCAAACCAAAGATAGATAGCTCTTGTTGTATCTGTAGTCTCCTTTTACAGCTTCTGTCAAATTAGGCCAAAGTTGGAGCTTTTCGGGCTATGGATGAACAACCGGTCGGATTCAGATTTCATCCAACCGATGAAGAAATCATCGACCATTACCTAAACCTGAAAATTAATGGTGAAGATTCTCGCGTCGATCATGTAATCTCCGAGGTTGATCTCACCCAAGTGGAGCCCTGGGATTTACCAGGTAGGTGCTATCCAATTTATCAAACTTCGTCAAGTTCCTCGTTTTCTTGCCAAATTTTGATCTTGACATATAAATTTCTACTGTGGATGAACTGTAGATCGTTCACTATTGTGGTCGGGGGATCAAGTTTGGTACTTTTATTGTAGACTTGATTACAAGTATAAGAACAGAAACAGAGCCAACAGGACAACCAACCGTGGATTCTGGAAAGTCACTGGGAAAATTCGTGATGTGAAAGCTAAAGGCACACAGCAGGTGATAGGGACAAAGAGGACTTTGGTTTTCCATATAAAAGAAGGGCGTGATTGTAAACCTACGAGGACCGACTGGGTCATTCACGAGTACCAGACTAAAACCACACTTCCAAGCCAGGTTGGTGTCTGAAGCTACCATCTGACTGCAATTGAACTGGGAATGTAATGTTTTGTTTCATTTACGATTGGATTCTTCTGTCATATTCTGTCCTCGCTTTTCTGTTACCCGTTTGAGTTGTTTTACTTAGAAATTAAATGCTTTTCAGAATGTCAAGTTCTCTTATCACATTTTCTTTAACTTTGGCCAGAGAGCTTTTGTTCTCTGCAAGTTGAAGGACAAAGCATATTCACAGAATGAAAGTTCACCGCACGAGGAAGGTGAACCTAGTCGCTTTTTCTCGTTTGATTTTGAAAATCCAATAGCACAGTATGGAAATCTTGAGGTGAGACACAGCATACCTCATGTTTAGTTTTGAGTTATACTTGCTTCGAGCTGATGGGTATCCTGTTGATGATTTTGATTTCAGGGTATTTCCATTGATGATCTTCAGGGTATTTCCATTGATGATCTCTTAGCATCACCAAACAGTGGCTTCGGTAGTGACCCTCAATACACCAATGACGAGGAATGGGCAAATTCAATGGTTGTTGAACCAGGTGATTACTACGATGAAGGAATTCTGGGAATGAATCCATCTGGTTCAAGGATTTACAAACATGAGCATCAAGCAGGCTACCGAAACCTTATAGGAGAGGAGGAAGTTTCTTCCCGAAGAATTCAATTGGAAGGGGAAACATCCGTTGCAGTGTGTGAAAAGGTAAAGAACTTGAGCTGCAACTTTCCAGGTCTAGGAAACCATCTGCATGTATCCATTTATTTAAACTTCAAGTGATTTCGTTTTACAGGCTAGAGATGCTACAAGGGATGATGCTGCAGTTGAGCTTACTCCTAAGAGAAGCTCTGTGGTGGCTCCAAAACAGGACAGGGAAATGGCTAGAGTTATCACTGCAGAACTAACTACAAAGTTGGGATCAAATAGGTCTCGTGGCGATGAGCTTACTCCTAAGAGAAGCTCTGTGGTGGCTCCAAAACAGGAGAGGGAAATGGCTAGAGTTACAACTGCAGAACCAACTACAACGTTGGGATCAAATAGGTCACGTGGCGATGATAGGAAGAGTCTATACATTCGTTTTGAAACTCCTACATCAGGCCATGAACAAAGTCCACCATCAGGGTACATTGTAAATGTTCTGGTTGGCCTGGTATTGTTTATAATTCTCTGGGAAACGCTGATATTTTAGCCACACTCTTTCCTCGGTATTGGCTTTTTTGCCATCTGATCATTCGCAGAAGAAGATCTGCAAGGTAGGGTAGAAATGGAGAAGTTTGCAGTCTCTAGTTTTATGGTCTAAAAGTGTTCCAGGCCCTAGTTAATAGAAAATTTATGGCCTTCACTTTTCTTTCTGTTGTACTTTTTAATTTTTAAAAACAAAAATAAAAACAAACTAACTCATATTTTCAAAGTACTCCATTCATTGAAGTTCCTAATTTCTGCTCATGGATTGCTTTAATGACTGGCATTGTGTCAGGTAATTTGTTTTCCCTGAATACTTTGTAGATTGAGGCACTCAAGCTTGTAATATCCAAGTGACCTAAGGCGGAGCACCTGAATGGCAAGCAACTTTACTGAATCTGACTCATGATCAAATTCACACATTTATGCTCACAGTTCCTTAAATCTCTCGTTCTGACTTCTACAATTGTTCTGTAAATTTCTCTTATCTTGCAAGCCCCACTTTTCTCTGTAAAATACCCCAAGTTTAGGCCTCATATCTCCTGGACTTATATATATTTCTAGCCCATGGACTAAGTGCTGTTGTGAAAATTTTGACCCATGACGAATAATACCGACTCAAAAATTAACATTTCAATTGATTTTATTAAAAAAAATTAATTGGCAAAATTAACATATCAAGTTGAAATAAATTGCCCATCAAACATAGCAACATAAAAGGTGGCCATTTGGGAAGTTTTAAAGGAAAAAGAAAAACTAGCTTTTGAACTATTTTCTTTAATGCTATAAAAAATTTGAACATAGTTTTACCTTAAACTTATTTTAACCTGCATTCAGATGAATTATTAGTCCATTAATCATGTTAATGCTGAGAAAAATAAATATCTACTTCCTCCGATTCATAATAAGTGTCGTTTTAGATACATTTTAATTATTCAAAATAAGTGTCATTCTTGACTTTATATGCATGTTTATAATTTTACTTCCAAAATTAACCTTTAATTTCTCTCTCATCTTAATTATACAAATCACAATTTCAAGACAATTTAATATGCAATTTCTTTCACATTTATAACTTCACAGGGGTCACAAGGTAACTGAATGGAAGTATTAATAAGGGTATATTTATAATTTCATTAGCTTTCTTAATAAACGTGCGTTTTTCTAAAATGACACTTATTATGAATCGGAAGGAGTAAAATATATTATTCATAAGTTATTACAAAGTTTTGTCTAATAAACACTTGAAAATAATAATTAACCCAATGGAATTCCATTATAATATATTGTAATACCTTCTATATTAATTTATCTCCATATATAGTTATGTAACAAGCAAATCTTAGTTACATGCACCTAAATTGAACAGGAGACCAACTTTCCAAGCCAAACCATGAGAAGTGGAGCCGAAAAGATATTAGGGTATTTGGTTGACGAGGGTCTTTAAGTAGCCTACGTAAATGCCATACTATTTCAGTCCCAACAGTTTGATCCTGGATGGATTTCAATGGCATCACTACCCCATCTTGACAGAGAAAGGAATAGGATTTTAATGGTTACTATAAATTCCCTCTTCATCTTTTTCATTTAGCATGAGAAAGCAACAGTGCATGTGTTGATACATAGTAGGGGAAGCCGTATACAGCCAGAGAAAGGAAAGGCATGCGCGTTCCATTGAATGCCCATTCACACACAACCAGAGAGAAGAGAAAGGACGACGTAGTGGTCCATGCAAATTTATCACACCTTCGTCCTATTCAATCGCTTATTCAACTTAGTTTTCGAGTGTGATTACATTTGCATATATCTTTTTTTTTTCTTTTAATTTTCCTGAGATCTCCATAAAAGGACAAGTTATCATACCAAAAAAGGTTTTCTTTACCTAAAACTCATGTGCCCTTCTTTATCACCTCATCAATTTCACCTATTGAGCCTAAACCTAGCTATACTCTTCCTTTCTCCATAGCCTGCTGACTATTCTATGCCTCGTCCTCTTTTCTTCTGACTTATCAATTAAAATCAATCTTTAGGAGAATAATTGGATCAAGCTGTCGTGTTTAATATACTTTATAACATAATTATTGCTCCTTTTCATTGAATCTTCATAAAACACTTGTGCATGTTACCTATCTTTTGTGATAAGCTGATATTTCTAGCTTGCTACAGAATTGTTTGTTTTAACCGCAGTACTGAACTGGGCATTAATTAGTTTATATGTGAAATCTAGATTTTGAAAACACACACACGGTAATTGAAACAATGGGTGATCTAGTTATGTAATAGCTTTTTTGCCTCCTCATCCAAACTTATGGAACTTATCTTTATATAGTTATCCAAAGTCCAACCTTGTTAAATGGATGGAGTACTCTTTTTTTATATATATCAAGTTAAATATTAATTGTTTCCAAATTCATTAAATGGATGGAGTACCAGTGCAAAATAATGGTGGGGATATATGTCAAAAACTGAATTTACTTATACCTTCAATCCTTGATACATTTAGGAATTGGGAGTTTGATAAATTCCAATGAATCGATGCTCTTTCACACGATCTTACAAGATCGTTCAACTCGGCTGCATTCTAGTTTGTGAATCATCTAATAATTAGTTTGTGATATATTGCTGCTCAAAACTTTTACGACAGGAAAACCACCGTACAAATCATTATTCATTAAGAAATGGGCTAATTAAATTCCAGGATACTGTGTTACTTTCCTTACAAATTCCAGGCTAAGAGTTTCAGAAGAAAATTTCAGGGTTATCAGAGTTTCTGCAGGTGTTTCCATAATACAGTAAAATTATCTACAGTTGCATGGCGCTGTAGCCCCATGTCTGGACATCTACGAGCAATTGGACTAAAAAATAATGAAGGAATCGTAATCTTATAGCATGCGCATCTGCTCCTAATCATGTCATTCTTCTTCTTTGGCCTCTTTCACCCTCTCTGTACCTCTCCATTTTACACTGACACATCCACATTGTGCAATACATAGCTTTGCAGAAGAAAGGGATAGGTGGGTGTATGTAAGCCTCAAGCAGTCAAGCTACGACTAAGTATATGCAATCAAATATTTAATGATGTATTCTTTGATTAGATATAAGTAGTATATGCTGCTTGAACTTATTCTGAATTGGACGAGTGGTACAAGAGAAAGAAGTAGTAGAAAAGAAAGGTACCGGTTTAAGATCGACCTAATTTCTTGTTCACTAAACTGATGGAATCTTAGATATAGACCTAATATACCAATTGGATTGTTCTGGACTGTCACAACAGGTACGTGTGATGTCTATGTCCATATTTACTCTCCTGATGAGCACACACTAAGGCTTGGTAGATGAGGCAAAGTGCTAGTTCCGACACCTTATGCATTATGGATTGAGTTTGGGACTGCATTATTACAATCAAACAGAAGAAAAGGATAACAATAACTTGTTAATTGATATTGAAACATCTGACCCATTTCCATTCAGGGAAAAAAAAATGAAGGAAATAGTTGTAGAAATATAGATGAATTATGGAGTTAAACCCCATGTGTATATATATATGTAATTCATCTATATATGCATTTCACTAGTTCTGAGTACAAGCAGTTTATAAGCTGAAAGGGATCGTGATGTTATTAGGCAAATGATCATCATATGCTCTGTAAGAGACAACTTTCCTGAGAGTCCCTCAAGAAGGGTACATAGTGACACTCCATGACAAATGGCTTATGCAATGGTACATATATCATGCACCATAACAAACTCCATTTCAACATGGATCCCGTAATGATGCTTGCAACCCAGTGTATAGCGTAAGAAATACTTCTAACTCCCCAAATCTATATGGTACAAGTAATGTTAGTCTTCTTTCTTGCTGGTTCAAATTATCAAGAATAGAGTTTTATTTGACAAAAAATAGTTAGATCTCCTTTTGGCATTGATTTCCTTTTTAGAAGGACAAAGTAGTAAAAGATTAGGTTTTGACTTCATACAATTTGATACTTTATCAAATAATTTATGATTTTAGTAATTTATCAATAACAAAATCAACTTTTAATTTCAGTTAGATTTAGAGAATAGACTTGATCAATAAAGATTATTTTGAATATACACTTACTCATGATCTGAACATTGTTGCAGTGGCCTTGTTTATCAAACTCCACTTTAATTAAGAAAGTGTTTCCAGAAAAAGCTTATATATAATACGTTATATACATCCTATCCTAATCATTTAAGAAGGGGTGGTCGTAGCTAGTAGTAGTAGTTTTCGACACAAGAACGAACTTTGCTGTTTTGGGTGTGGAGAGGTTGGACCAAAGGCACGACAGACTTAGGTTATGAAGACTAAGAGATTTCGATCAGGGATTCTACAACCAACCTACTTTAATCATTCAGTTTACATTACTTAAAACATTATTTGTGGAAGTGTTTCCTTATAAGGAAGTGTGTCAACTTTGAACAATAATGACGTTGCTTTCTGCTTCAATAGTCACCAATTTACTTCTCAAAGAAATTCATATCAACAGCCAACATAGAGATAAGTAAGTATAAGTACAATATCTTAGCGTAAATCACATTCCAACCAGAACCAACTTATGGTCTTATGTCTTCGCCATCATGAACTACCCTATTCAGTTGCAGCTTGCTGTATGATAAGATAACTGATGTGAATAGGCTTAAGTCCATTCGTATCCTTCTTGTACTGAAGTTAGATTGTAAATCAAAACAGAAGAGCTATCAACTAGCTACTTAGAGATTGTAATGTTAATCCTATTGGAAGTTTTATGAGCCAAAAAAGTAAAGTTACAAAGTGCGTGTGGAAGGGAAATGCAGATCCATGAAGGTTTTTGAGGTAAACCTCGCTTTCAGATGTTTCCATTGAGCTCATGGAGTTGGATAATCGATGCAAAAACTTTTTCATTAATTTTCAATAATTCTGAGAGAGTGAACTTGCACATTTCTCTTAGAATGAAATCGGAATAAATCGAATATTTAATATTATTTGTGGAGCACATTCTAAGAAAGAAAGAAAAGCTAAGATTTATAGCTGAAATGGACATACCGTTCAAAAGCAGACATTGAGGAATATTGGAAGCTGGTTTTCATTTCAATTTGGTGGATACTTCAGAGAAAATTGACTTCTGAGTTTCTTCTTGAGATGTGCAGATTTCTGATGGAATGAAAAAGATGCTCGATCCAAATTTGACTGCAAAGGTAGGACGGAAAGATGTATTTGATCAGAAAATCAGCACCTTGGATAAAGATGCTATGCTAAAAGATTAAAAGAGTCTTTAGGGAAGAACGTAGCTTTTTTGTTGCTATGCTAAAAGATTAAAAGAGTCTTCAGGGAAGAACGTAGCTTTTTTGTTGTTGTTTTTATTGGAGTTGGAAACTAACAAAAGATGAAGAACCATTCCTGCATTTTCTATTGCCGATTGCATAATATCCTTACGTTATGTAAATCAAATTCCTGATTTGAACTAAAATGAAGTTAATGTACATAAGCAGCTTCCTACTTGTACATATCAAGATTAAGAGAAAATTTCAATTAGAAGATAAGTTTCCCTTCAATTATTTTCTGGAAATTCTACCTACAGATTAAGATCCGATGTCATTTTGGTGCCAAACTTTTAATGACAGACCACACATTCAATAATTGACTGTACAAAACTGTGAAGTATGAGCCGAAACTTTTGCAAACTAGAGGTAAGAAGGGATATTGTACTCTTAATTCTGCAGCGTAAGTTAAATCTTATAAAGAAAAGCCAATGCTACGCAGTTCTGATGAGTACAGTAACCAAGGTCTTATTTCCTGAGGAACCAAAAGACTTGGCCTTTAACCGTAATGTAAAAGATCAAAGTCACCTTGATCATACCACTTTACAAATCTGAACTGGAATTCAATCTCGGGATAGCTTCATTTAAGGAACCTCACTTTTAACAGGGAAGGACAATTTCTGTGTGCAGTAGAAGGATGAAGGTTGGTTTGGCTTTGAAGAGAAAACAAATATATATAAACAAATAGCTTACATATCAAGAATATACAAAAGGCCAACCAAGTTTATGAGAACTAGAAAATTTGTTAGGAATAAAGTTGAAACAGTAAGGATACAGAAGCTACCTTTTACAGCGCTGCAACTTCCTGCACAAAACCTGCAATCCAACTTAACTAAGCAGTAGGAAGAGCATTAACCCAATAAGGTAATAGAACACAAGAAAGATAAAAAGGAGGAACTTTTGCAGTGTCCCATTAGCCAGTCCTATAAGTTGTCAGATATATATATATATATAGAGAGAGAGAGAGAGAGTATAGTCTATGTCCAAAGAGGAACAGATATAACCCAAACAAACTGGGAAGAGCTCATCGCTTACATACAGTTATAATTGGGGAAGCAAGAAAAGAAAGCCCTATTGAAAGCATTTGTATATATATTAATAATCATCACGATATTCATCTGTATATATATGGCGTTATACACAGTTAAAAGGGTCTTTTCAGCTCAACATGTTCTATCTTTTTGCTCTCTATTCAAGTCTTTACAAACCCCCCCAATAGCCTTCGCCTATTGATCACTTGCTGTAGTACTACTTTGAAAGAAATTAAATAAATGAAGAAGACTCATCAAAAAGCTAATTAGCTTACCCAATATATCTCATGAAACCCTCTTTATCCTAATAGAATTCATCAGTACCCAGCGCAAAAAACTAAATGTGGAGTAATAAAGAGTGTCTTCTTTCTTATTCTTCACCGCTTGGTGTGTTTGATGATCAAAGATCCAAATCAAAACACGAAGTCTTTCCTTTCTTATGAAGCTCAGCTTGCATTGTTGGAGTTGGGGCGGTAGTGGGTAGTCTTGATTGGAGAAGTGGGAGAGATGAGGAAGCCAAATGGGAAGAGAACAAAGCCGCTGTACCATGAGCAATGTTACTAGGAGTATTCACCGAGGATGAGGACGAATCATCTGCTATAGGACATTCCATGTTTACGCCGAACAACCTGAACCTCTTCCCCACAGTTTTGCCATGGACCACGGGAATTGAATCAATCATCATGGGCATCCGTTGGCACCCTTGTTGCTGATGATTCAGTGCCTCAATTTGGTGCGGCCCTGGTGGCCTCAAGTAGTACTGGGCTGCATTGACATAACCAGTTGCGAGTTGATGATGATTGTGGTAATGGTAAGGCTGAATAGCATTGAAGTTCAGATGATGCAATTGTTGTTGTTGATGGTGTTCATAGGGTCGTGACGGTATCGATAAAGACTGAGGCATGGGGTAAAGCCTGCCCCACCTCATCGACTGTGGCAAGTGTAGCTGATTTTGGTGCTCTAAATGCGAGTACGACGTGGGATCTGGTGCATTTGGCCTGCGTCTCCAGTCTATGTACAGATGATGCCGTCCTGACTCACCAACTCCTCTCTGAAATGACACAATATCGCCGGCGTCGAGCTTCTTCTCCTTCACAAAGCGACTCCATCCTTTAGTCATCACATAGCTTTGACTACTATTCCAATAAGAGTAGCGAAACCTCCAAGACTTGCCGCTGCGATCCTCGAAGCTCAAGAGGAGGCCTTTCTCGCTCGATGTGGAGTCTAAAGGGAAGTACTTTTCAGCGTGCTGTTTTGGTATTACAAGACGGTTTAGCTTGCCTACATCGCTTGGAGTCACAACTTTGTCAAACATATGCTCTTTATCTACAGATCTACTACTCGTACCAGCTGCTCCACTAGTTTCAGGTTCATTACTATTGCTCCCCAGCGACAAGTCCGTGATCTCCATCTTCTTGTCGAAATTGAAGTTTGGTTCTTGGTTCTTGTAATCATGTTGTGGTTCAGATGAGCTAAGCCATGGTTTTTGGTTCTGTGGCAGAAAAATTTTGTACTGGGTTGAAGAAGATGGGGAGTTTGGAGATGAAAAAGGAAGCTTACTTGTCATCACTACTTCTTCTTCCTCCTCTTCTTCTTCCTCTTGTAATTCCTCTTGATCACGATACCCTCTTTGTTCTTCACCAAAGTTCATGATTGGCCACCTCAATTTCGAGCTTTCTGGCTACTGTGGATCTTAGAGAACAAAAACCTGCCAGAATAAAACGATGATATAAAGAATAAGGAAAAAAGCAATTGGAAGGTGGGAAAGAACCGAACTTTTTACATATTGAAGTGAAAAACTATAACAAGTCCTCACCTGAAAGTATTTGTTTGGTATGAAACTTTGTTTTTTTTTGGTGGTTCAAGATCTGTGAGGCCACAAGAGAAGCAAAAGGAAGCTATCTTAGTACTACAAACCAAACGGTCGGTGCCTTCTTCTTTGACCAAGAAGATGTCATTGTAAACCCTAAAAGACAAGCCACAGATAATTCAATACATGAATATAAGTTATTCTTGTTGCTGACCTAGGCGCACAGAGAGGGAGATGGAGAGGGGGAGCGAAGGGTATTTCCCAAGTTGCTTCTCTCGTCCTCGAAGGTTCTCTTCACAAGTGAAGCAAGATTATATATTTTTCTTTTTTGTTGCTCTTTCGGTTCTTTAGGAATGACACATGACCATGAGATAGAGAAATGGGAGAGTAAGAGAGAAAAGAGTTATACGTAGGGGCCCATGAATGATCTGGTTCGACTCATGTGAGCATGTCCTTTTAATTATTTTCGGGTTATCTACTCTCCCCCAGGTATATATCTTCCCACTATGCCCCAACCAAGCGATGACCAGTTGGTCTTTAGAGTAATAATCTTGTAATGAAATTTTCCTTCCAAGACACATGCATCAATCTTCTTATTAGTCTAGTTGGCGAAAGAGAGGGACAGAGATGTAGAGAGAGCATGCCCAGTTAGGTTCTGAGTTTTGACTTTTGGTGCCATTGATTATTTGCTCTGGTCCTGAGTAGTAAGAGAAAAGTCCATTTTCTCGTCCTCATCTCAGTGGGAATATAGATAGAGATTCCTTTAATTCTATCATCTCTCTATCAATAATCATCTTTATTACTCGTAAAGCATCCAACTTGAAATCCAGCAATATCCCTTTTAAGAAGGTTGATGAAGTAGACATATATACTCTTCTTGTTCAAGTACTCCTGTCTCATTAGATATGTTAAATCTAGTATTATTATAAAAAATATATATATGTAAGCACAATCACCATAACGAATTCAAATTGTAATGTGTTTTTATTATAATAGTATTACAAGGATTGTAGTCCGAAATTTAAAACCCTGATTCATCTCAGGAACAGTGACTCATCAGGTTTGATTTCTCCCTTATATGCACCTAAATGTTGACTCTTTTATAGTCCAGAAGAAGTTATATGGCTCGCGGTTCTATGGACAATGAGTCTCAACAAGCAGGCAACAAACTATGACCTTAAGAGGGTAATTATAGATATGCTTGATTAGTTACTTATACTCCTTCAATTCAGCGAAAGCTACTGATTAGGTTCTCTTCCTCGAGAGCGACAAAGTAAATGATCACATGACCATGGAAAGGCCAATCAGAAGAAAATAAACGCTTTACCAGATCATACAACTGCAATCCATTGTCTATATAGTTGTATACAGTTGACTTGAGTTGTTGATGTTGTTGGAATAGAAAACTACAGTCTGATACAAATTTAAAAAGAAAGAAGAAAGGGATTAAAACCTAAACAATTTTCTTGGTTTTGGGGATTGAAATGGACGGAACATGTGGTTGAATAAGTCGTGCCAAAACTTCTAAGGTGATTTCTCAAGTATCATGTATTTTATGCATGTTTCAGATAACTCCAAGTTTTCTAACTATGGAAACGTGTATCTTAAGCATTTTCTTAATGTAAACGTACAATTGTTTAGGGGCAGATGCTTTATAAAACATTATTGTATTTCATGAGCTAGCCCTCGATCGGCTTAAAACTAGAAAGTTGCCCCACATCAAACAAGAATGTAAATAATTTAATGTCGTTTATGGTCTTGGAAATTAAAACGATTAAGCTAAGGCTGTTGTATCTCGGATAACATACTTTAATCCAACTTCTAACAGTCTTGCAAAGACATTGTTAAAGTCCCTTGTTTTTATATATATATAGGAAAACCGTTAAGTCTTTGTCTTCAAACAATACACAAAATTAGGTAACAAACAACTGGCCTGGTATATCCCTGGCAAGTGCGACTTGCATATATCACTTAAGCATCTAAAAGGTTAATTGAATTCTGATATAAAGTAGACTGAGCACGTGATTACTTATGTTTCTTCGTATTTAAATTTGCTGTACATGATAAATATAAGACTAGTCACCGGTAGGTGGATAAGCTAGCGTATTGGTTGAGGAGGTGGTCCTGTTTCATCTCCACTTTATGAATTTTGACAGAACCCTCAGGCGCCATATTGTTCTGTTGTACTGATGGATAGTGACAATGAGAAAGTTTGACGATCATAATCTAGATAGGAGATTGTCTTTGACAAGCTGCATTTTGAAGATTTTCTAATGAATGAGTATATATAGTTAGGGCCGGGGGAAATTAAGGAACTGTATCTGTAGTAAATATATAAGAAATTACAGAAAACTGAGAAGCCTAAATTTGAAACTTAATATAAATATTAAGCCTTGAAAATGAAGTAAAAAGGGTTTAGTTGCATATATATTTTCTGTAAGTAGTTTTATTAATTATTTTATATCTCTTCTGGTTCTGAAGATGTATGTATGAAGGCATAGGAAAGAGGTGCTCCGTAGGGAATCTGGCTTCACCTTTTGTGAACTTCTGATTCTTTTTGAAGCATTTGCTACGGGACTTTTATTAGTGGGGTCCAAAAATCTATGATGCTAGTACTGTAAACTGAGACGTGATCCAAAGGAGATTGCTTTTCCATCAGGATAATACATTTTCTGGGAGAAAAGAGCAAAAGGATGATGCGTCGGTGAAAATAAACGCACGAGGACTACGCATTTTCCATTGTTCAATTCCTAATAGCTAGCAATCCTTGAAAACCAAACACAATCACATCACATAGCCAGTGATATATTATATATACTAAAGTCAAGCCATGCTGGATAAGCATTAAGCATGTGAAACAAAATTTAAAGATTATATATATATATATAGGCAGACCCAGAAATGATATACAGTTTGAAGATGGAGTTCATTTTTAGTAGATGCTACAAAATCAATAAACAGATCTGTCACGTTATAGTATATATGGTTATAATGACAATTATGTAACATGTAAAATCTTTTAATTCAATGCTTCCACTATTAAATTGAGATTTTGCAATTGAGTGGTATGCTTAAAAAATAAACACTAAAAAAAATGAAGATAATTAAACTTCAGACCAACTCAATAATAACGTTTGTTCAGATTTTTTAAAAATACATATATTATTTTTATAAAATTTTACATATTCTCTTTTTTGTTTTGGAAATTGTGATGTCCACTTTTCATATAAAATTTCACAATCTTTTCTCTTTAAATTTTTCATGTCCTTATCAAAAATCAATTTTCAATTTAAAATATTTTCTTCTTTTTTGTGTAAAGTCAAATATGAAATTTAACAAAATTTGTTGTTGTCATGTATTAGTGAATGTTTTGTTTTGATCTATTTTCACTACAAGAAAAAGGATAGTTATCGACGGAAATTACCAGCGGAATTATTGAAACTTCCGTTGGTAAAAATATTTCCCGACGAATAGGAGCGACGGAGGAAGTCGTCGGCGACAACGCGGACGGTAAAAAATACCGACGGTAACATCATACAATCGGTATAAATTACCGACCGAAGAGGAGAAGCGTTTTAATAGGCTGAAAGACTCCTTCCGACGGAACCGTCGGAGGCGAGGTCAGAAATTCAGGCGGTACCGTCGGCATATTCGTCGACGGTTCCGTCGGAGGGATTTTGTGTTATTAACCGACGGAACCGTCGGCGAACTATTTGTCCTTTTTTTCGACGGAACCGTCGATAATTGACTCCAATGTAAATATTTCTGACGGTTCCATCGGTAATGTGTAAAGTGTAAAATCAAAGTTGCTGAATTCATATGTGTAATTCAAAAGTAGATTTTGTTTGGTCGCTGA
>JANZLX010000009.1:20990576-21005133 GCA_025531955.1 Erythroxylum orinocense
CAAATTAATTTATAATGCACACATTATTGGTAATTCTTAACATTATACATTTTTCACAACATCATCAAATTAGAAAAAGCTTTTAAAAAATTTAATACTGTTTATTACCGACGGTCACCATATTTCCGTCGGTAATTTAATTTTTATTACCGACGGAATACTCATTTCCGTCGGTGTATTCAATGTTGTTGTTTTAAAGTTTGCAACGCCATACCGACCGATTTATTCCGTTGCTAAATTTAACGACGGAAATTTATAAATTTATTCCGTCGGTAATAGTAGTACCGACGTTATGCATACCGTTGTTAATATGTTTGATTCCGTTGCTAACTTACCGACGGAAATATTTCCGTCGGGAAAATTAGCTACGGTGGAATCACCGACGACTTTGACCGTTTGTTTTTTCCGTCGGTATAATTACGTTATTTACCGACGTATTGTGCCGTCGGTAAAAACCTGTTTTCTTGTAGTGTAGTACTTATGAGATTATAAATTCAAGTTGCAATGAGAATGATTGTAATTCATTTAAAATTTTGTAGAGGAAGATTATTAAAAAATAGAAATACACTAAAACATACACATTTTATTTAGATTAAGTCTATTAGATAATTTTAATAAGTTAATTAATCGAGCAATTTATTTAAAATACATAATTTACATATTATATATATCATTTAAAAATAATTATTATAAATTTATTGTCATAAAAAAGAGAGTCAAACACATCCTCTTCTAGTAAATAAAGACTAGTTACGCTTTATATTAGATATTATTAAATTTGACAATATCTAAATGATCATATTGAATTTTAGGTTAAATTTAAATCAATCCTCTAAATTTGAAAATCGGTTTAAAGTTTAAACATATTTTAAAATCCACATTTCAGTTAAATTAGACTTTACCTGATAGATTTAGATGGATAGAGCCCAAACCTTTTCGTCAAGTGTAGGCATTACAAAGAGAATAATCTGTAGGTTAGAAACTTCATCCTTGTACAATATCAACAGGTCTACTCAGACGAGAAATGAAAGGAGACCGGGTTACTTTTGCAACGTATCAAAAGCCAATTTAATTCAATTTTCTTGATAAAAAATAAAAGAAATTTAGAAGAAAGCTGATAACCCTGATGTCAATCTGCCGTGAGAGTGTATTGATACATAATATTTGTCACTGACATACAGTGACCAAGAAATTCAATGAGGGTGGTCTGGAGATGTTTAAATCCTCCAATCGCATTGTAGATTGCCATTTTTCAGAACCAGAACAAAAAAAAAAATAAAAAAATTCAAGGGGCATTTATAGCATCAGGGGACACTGACATCGTCTAAAGAAGGCATGAATTCCAGAGTGCCTCTTCAAATGCGGGCCTTTCTTGCTGTTTCCATCAATGCTATCTTCTGTAATGCCAATCTTTCCAGCACCAACAAGGTCAATTTATCCCAAAGGCATAGTTTCAAACAAATACCAATTTCATAAGAACCTTTCAATTTAACAAGCAGTAACTCAAATAAAAGGGTGCCACAAAAACAGGTGCAAAAAGCTACCAAATCCCATAGGAAGTAAACGGGAGAGAAGGGGGGTTTACCAGGGCCGACATAATAATTAATGGTTTTAATCTCAAGTCTATTCAAGGTAGTTATAAGGCAGTTCATGGGTTCTAGAGAGTAAATAAGTCAAATATAGACATATAATACACAGTTTTTGCGACAGTCTCGCTGCCAATACTCTAAAATCAAACAGGAATTTAGGATAGATAATGGGTAGAATCAGAAGTTACATGCCTCAGCAAGGATTTCCTTGTTGAAGTATGCAACTTTAAATGGGTCATGTCATGCCGAGGCGTCCCCTTCCAAGCGTATTCTCTTGGGTCCTTTCTCCTCGCCTTGACCGCAGGTTGTCATCACCTTGTTTTCTTTGGCCTCCACTGAACATCTCTTGTAAGGTTTAAATCCTGTTCTACGTGCCTTGAGCTTTCCATGTCCAAGTCCAATTGTCAGAAGTCCCTGCTCCTCGTTACTTTCACACCTAGATGATGCGATATTTTTCTCAACTTCTTGTTGGCCAGAGGAGGGTACCCGGGTCTTACTGCTAATATCTAACAGTAATGCACCCCCATCTTTCAGACTGGTGATTTCCTTTTCATCATTGTCCTGATAGCCCATACTCTTTATATCATAAGGTGGCGAAAAGCTTTGAGGCAATACTTCTCTGGAGAACAAAGCTTGAAAAGCCAGCCGCCCCTGACAAATATGCATCATCGTGATAATTAGGCTCGATTTTTTTAGCATAATACAAAGTGGTTAAAACAACCTCACAGATAAAATTATCCTAATACCTCTTCAGAAACCTCCTTCCAGGAATCACTTGAGCTGCTGCAGCTTCTACTTCGACGGCCAATAGAATCAGCAGCTGTATGATTTGGATCTGCTTCCTTAAGCTCTTCCTTGCCTTTCTCATGCTTCTCTAATGCATCTGTTTCCACTTCACTGCTAGAAGGTGTGTTCGAACCACATGAAGAACGGTCAACCTGTTTTCTGTTTTTTGTTTTGCTCGAATCACGGATCTCATGTGCTATTGCAGTATTCTCATGGTCAGCACCTTTTGACCCAACTTTAATTACCTTGGAAGCTCCACTCTCTTCAGAATCTGAAGATGAACTTCCTGGTGATTTAGAAGCTAAGTTTTGAGCTTGCAAAGCCTCAGAATGTTGTGGTTCCCATTGATCTTGCGATGGAGTATTATCAACAATTGTCTCCCCTTTTTCTATCCTAGTAGCAGGGACTTGACCGGTACTCATTGGTGGAACTGCAGTTGCAGATCCTGGAGGGCAAGTGAATGAGGCATGAAGAGGAGCACATAAGGGTAGTAGTCCATGGGCTGCCCACCATGCAGTTGCAGCTGCCACAGTAGCAGCTGCAATAGCTGCCATATTAGGAGTAGGATTTAGTTGCCTTGATGGAAGACCTCCTTGGCCACATGTGGGAGAATCTGCAGAGCTTTCTATATTTGCATAGGGCCAAAATGTCGCTGCAAAGCTAGCTGCAGCATGGGCAGCAGGGTTTTGTAGCAGAGTAGAGGCTATAAGACTTGAGAATGTGGAGGAGATGTGGAGAAATGATCTGTAGTCATCTTGATTATCTGGACTTGATTTAAAGGGAGGAAGAAAAGTAGGGAATGGTTGATGCATACAAGAGTTTGGCATGCTACTTCGATTTTCTGTAGTTGCAGATGCAGCAGAATGCAAGTATATATTAGGATGAGTATGACTTTCACCCACTGGCTGGAATACAGAGTCCTGGAATGTCACTTCTGAGACTGGAGCTTGCATACAAGGTCCCAAGTGATTGTCGACGACATGCACAGGGACATGCCTTGGATAGTTCTGCATGACCTGATTCTCATCTGTAGGCAACGCACTGATTAAGTCATGTGGTTCCTTCCCCTGAACCAGTTTGTCATGCAAGAGGCAAGAGCTCCCAAACTTTAAAGCTTCAACAGTCGCATTTTCCTGCACAGTCCTTTTGGTGTCACGCTTATCCAACTTCCTATTGCCTTCATCCTCAATGGTGACATAGGATTCATCCATTGCATTCTCATTCACCATTGAATTCATCTTCTTTAGTGAAGGTATAAACTCCCTGAAACATGAATTTCTTGATGCCTCTGTTTCTGGACAATTCTTGTTCACTGAAGACATAGAAGAATGGTGAGTTTCTTGCCCATCAGTAAAGACTTCTGAGCAATTCTCAATCTGGTTCTGTTTGAGATTTGTTTGCTTCTCATCTCCATCACTTTTCTGAATAATTTACAGAAAGATAGATGATAATGGAAGTACTCAGATATTTCAATGAATAAAATGGAATAAAATGGCACAAGAACACTTCACCTCAGGTTGTGGTTCTTTTTCCAAGTCCAGCACTTGTTTACCATGCTGAAGGGCAATTAAATTAAAAAATTTCCCATCTTTTCCCCCTAAATGTGATGCAGTAGGACTGGAACCTGTCTTTCGAGGATAAGGATTATTTGGTTTCCTTTTCGGCCGTGGAGGTGGGATGTCTATATCAAGAGTTTGTCCAATTGGAATGCCTTTAGCAGTAGCCTCCTTTTCCAACTGGAAAATGGAATATTTCTTAGCACTGACGGCCAAAAGACACAACATTTTTGCACATCAATGTCATGAATGAAAAAGTCAGGGCAGAGGTAGAAATAATAATGTTGTTATCTCCCAAAACAATGATCACATCAATTGATTAAACATTGGCTGAAATTACTTTAACAAGATTACAATGCCTATTTATGAAACAATTCAAATTCTGAGTAACTGTATTTGTTGAGGAAAAAATATGTTGCATATGAAAAAGCTTGCTTCATTCTTACCCATTTTCCTTTGTCCTATGTAAAATCTAGCATCTTCTCCATTCCTTTAAGGTCAATATTGATAGTGTTTCAACTTCTAAAAGAGTTGAGTGGTGTACAACCTTTTAATTTTTACGTCGTCAGTATGAGGCGAGAGAAAGCGCAACAAATGAAACCCACCCCCATCACCACCCCAGCTAATCAGCTTCAGTCCATCAGGTTTTTGTGTGAGGGGTCAATTCCGTATTGGATATTATCAAAGAACTTAAAACTTTTAGGCTATATGGTTTCTTAACAGGTCAAATTTGCTGAAGGCTGGAGTTAATTGACATTTCTAATAACACCTTCAAATGCTCCTTAAATTAAAAAAGGGGGCTGGTCTGGCCAAGCAGTCATCTTGGCTCCTAGACCAAACCAGCCCCCATTTTGCTTCAAAGCATAAAAATAAATGTTACAGCTAAGTAGCATGAGATTGATACCGAAAGAAAGATAAAAATGAAATCCCAGTAAATTCAGAATCTTTGCATATTGAACAGGAGAATAGATGATAGACAAACCCCTCCCTTCACTTCTTGATTGGAAACCAAATATAAATAAACTGTCATCTAGAGATATAAAGTTTGCTAACATCTTAAGTATAGTAGTGACTATACTAAGTTTGGCAGCATGGCAAACCTGTGATCACTCTAAGCCCCCTCAGCATAATTCGTCACTGATTCTAATTAGAAAAATAAGTTACTATGTCTTTAGAAGAGTTGAAAAGATGAAGGCCCACAAGCACATGGTACAATATGCCACTAATATGGGGGCACTTATAAGTGAGACACAAGAATTTACGAAGTGCCTGGGCCTAAAGCAGTAAACAAGTTTGGGACACTTGGGGCGAAAATAAATTTACTATAACAACAGATTTCAGGATAATTTGGTCCAATGTCAAGAAATTTATAACCGACTCTTATGCAGTTACTACTTAAAACGGTATAGGATCTAAGGTAAAAGAAAGTAAAACAGTACACAGTTTCAGAAACCAGAGATAAGGAGACACATGCTTGCAGTAACTTGCTAACTTCAAATATGGTCTTTTGCCTCCATATGCTAACTTAAATCTTCAAAGTTACTGGCCTTTTCACTTGTGGGAATTGCAGAAAACAAGTATATGAAACAGAAACTACCAAAACCTGAACTTCAACTCCATGGAAGCTGGTAGTGAAGCCCTTTTAAATGTGAAGAATATTTGACAAAAGACAAGTTCAATCTTTAACCAAAAGGTTAAAAATGAATTCTTTCTCTGTGGACCTTATCTACTATACTAGGTCCTAGATACCAACAATTCAGATAGAAAATTGAACAAGTTCAAAACATACACAAAAGACCAGCTCACCTGCATATATCATATAAGCATAAGTTAAATTAGTAAAACTGCTTACATCACTCAGTACAACTTCTTTTTAAAGTTCAAAATCCGTTGATACATATATATATATATATAATTGTTTGTACAAAAGGACATGGATTGATCCTTTTATCACATAGCATAGCAAGACTTAAACCAGCCTTATCCATGCGATCATACAAAAACTTCCACTCAAGTTTCACAAGCTTTGTTAACACTTATTTTTAAGTGTTTCCCTGGCATTCATAAATATGACAGTTTATTTGAAAAAAAGGGCCAGGGAGAAATACAGCAAAGCTAATTTTTTGGACTGTTTACAATAGCAGTATAAACAAATTTGAGAAACTTCCAACTCGAAACTCTCTACAAAAGACTTCCTCAGAAAACTCACGTCTCTTGTTAGAGATTTATGTATAAATCTTACAAGATGTTTTAGATAAGATGCTTTTATGTAGACTTACAGTAATTTGGGGATAAAGCAAAGTTACCACCATATTTTTCACTAACTTAGTAGTTACCACCTTTTTAATTATACCTAATTAAGTTCATGGAAACATGTATTTAATGAAGCTTTATCCACTTCTCCACATCACCAACCTCACTTTCCATGTTTTGAGGAAGTGCTTCACTTTTCATAATCGCTTCCTTTATATTTATGACATGATATCAACTTTTGATAAAATCAAGCATAATGAGTCTTTCTTAAGCCTTCTTGAGCCATCTTGAGCCAACTTGATGTCCGGTCCATCCAAGCACACGTATTATATGGTATCATCATCCCATAACTAAGTTCACCAATATTTTGAGCCAAGTTTAAGAAAATCACCTAATTTTGTGTGGCTAAAGGATCCTTCGTCGAATTTAAGTGCTTTCGGGCACATTCAAACTTGATTCAACTTTCTTGTACCTATCATCACAAATTCCACTTATGATGCACGCCTATTATCGAAAATTTAAGTTTAACTCATACCCATGTCAAGAGCACTAGTCCATTCTAGTCGTGCTTCACTAATGCATATCATAAGTCCATCATGCTCATTGTATCTTTGCATTCACTAATAATGAATGATCGTCTGTCGAATGTCCAAGTTATTTCATTGGACGAGCACTTCCAGCCAATTGCACATGATAAATCTTGTCTACTCTCAGGATTGCTTAGGTAATTGCCTAATAGCATTGCCCATCACTTGTGAAATCGTAAGTCTAAACATGAGAATCCTTCAAGAATCGCTCGTTTGTCTCACAAACTTATGAGACTCCGTCTTATTCCTTCTATAACATAGCTTCCTCTTGCCAATGTACCAAATGCACCAATCACTTACACACTGTCACTTGGAACTCTTAGGGGTCTAATAGTACATTTATTGCTCCAGGTCTTGTAAATGCCCTAGATCTACATTACGCTCCTTAGTAATTAACAACATATTCAATTAGCTGAAATATAATTTTCAAATCATTTAATAGAATCTAAATCTTCAAATCATTTAATAAGGGATGAACAATTTCTCATTTAAATACCACAAATTCCTAGTGGCCAACTAAAGGTTATATTTTCTATATTCCATCAATATTACTTAGTCTTGGCACCAAACCATGGATCTCCTGCTATCCCTCACACAATGACATCCATTGAACATGATTCAATTCATTCTTGTTAAGTTTCACTTTATCCTATTGGAGTCATAACCTAATCCTTTCCCAAAAAAAAAAAACAGTTAATCAGCGCCTGCCTTAAAATGAAAAAAAGAATGTTTTTTAATTTCATCTTATCAATGATTTTCTAAAGGAAGGATAGCATAGCTTGCCATGCCATGACCAGAGTTCACAGTTGATTCTCTAAAAGGAAAAGAAAAGAGCAGTAATCTCCTGTTCCTGGTACAGCCATACATCTTCCTATGCCCATTCTAATCTTTTCTAACTTCGCTAACACAGGCATGCGAGCGTCAGCTAGGCCAGCGGATACCAGGCAGGTGCTCGGCCACTGAGCCTCAGGCGCTCGGCATGGACCAAGAGCTATTTTTAAGGAGTTCAAGTGTTTTTTTTCTTCTTTTGTTTTGGGTTGCTTCAAGAGCAAATTTGGGTTAAGGTTAGACAGCAGTATTCATCTAACGAGTGTCAGCCAGGCTCAGGTATCGGGAATGGGTCTCAGTAGGATTTATTTCCCGAGACCGTCGGGCTCCGGGAGCGAGGTCCGACATCTGAATACACGTCTTCTATTCCATAAATTACTACTCATTTTCCCTATCTATTATGAAATACCACTCTTTTTTCTCTCAATAATCAAAGGATCTTAATTTAGAATGACGCACATAAACAACAAATCATAATCCGAAACCAAACATGAAAGCACAAGTAAAGCTCACTAGAAAATAAAATTAGAGATCAAGAAGTTAACTCAGTTGCAGACTTGAAGGACAGAAAACGTTTCAGACATCAAAAAACAGAACGAGTTAATTACAATCAATATACAGTTATGCAAAATAGTAATAAATAACCTTGGAAAAAAACTTCTGTGCATGACTTCTGATCTGTACAGCAGTCTTTGTACCTATATGTTCTGGAAGGCAACATTAAAAGAAGGAAAAACCAAGAAGTGGACAAAAATCTCCAAGAGTGAGTTACCTCATAATCTAAGACATTCCAAATAAGATTATCCAGATTATTCCTCTAAATAATTTCTGCAATTAGTAAAACAGATCACCCTGCAAAAAAAACGGTGCTAGCCTTAAAAAGATTTAAGTAAGATATATGCAAACTATTACCTTCTATGCGCTGCCAAGCTCGTCCGTAGAGCTTCAAGGCCTCCAAGAACCTATTATGCTCCTCCTCAGTCCATCGTTCACGTTGCTTGGTTATTGTGTAGGGTTTTCTTGTCTATAATTAACACGACAGCACAATTCAGATATATAAAACACATTTTTTAATCACTGCAATCCAAGAAAAAAAAGTGGGGTTATGCGAAAGTAAAGAAAATAAATATCTCCTTTAACAATATACCTTAACAACCAACTCTTCTCCAGAGGAGTAAGTGTCCATTACCGGACCTTGGCAGCTATCGCTGCTTCAAATCCTCTCTAACGAGCAATGGATAAAACAGAAATCTGCTTTCATTCCTTGCAACATCGAAAACTATAACGAAAGCCGTTGTTTTTGAACTCCAAATGACCCAATAAACGAATATTACTGCAACACACAAAAAACCAACAGCAATCGATAGAGATCCGTCCCTGTTTAATTCACATATACTGTACTGTACACATGTACATGTATATGAATGAACTAAACATCTGTAAACATTAAAGAAAAAATAATTGTTCAAGAAATTCTAAGATTCCACCCGAAGACGAAGAGAGACACAGGATTCTCCGTAAGAACTAAATGTAAATTCCTTTATTCAGAATCCTCACCAAAACGAACGCGTAGATGCCAAATCCTTTACAAAAGTGAAAGAAGCCAAAAAAAAAAAAAAACGGAGAAAGGAAAAAGGAACATGAATTAGTAATCAACAGGCGCCAGTACTGCACAGTATATATCAACTTCAGCAATACGTTATCAATTTCAAATAGCTCGACTATTTCTCGACAACAAAACAGAGCTCAGAAGCCCTAGAAAAGAGAGAAAAAAGAGTACCTTCGAAGAAAGCCATAGTGAACTAAAACAGTAGGAGGACGTGGAGAATCACCGAGGACAGAGTTCACCGGAGAGTCACCGGAGAACTCATAGGTTTCGGCCAATGGTGGATCGGAATCCTCAAGAACAAGTCAATCACAAACGAGAAAAAGAGAACACATGAATGAGGAGAGAAAGGGACAATAAGTTAAGAAGCAGTCGAAGAGCTTCGGTAAGACCTAAAACACCAGAAACTACAGTCCGGAGAAATCTCAGCCACTATAATTTTCTGTGGATTTATATTTTGTTTTCAGGGACAAAAAATTGAAGGATTATATTTGAGGCTGGTATTCAAGAGATAGTGAACTAGAGAGAGTGAACGGGTTGAGATGGTGCAATGTGGCGGATAATTAGTGGCTGCTTTGAGCCGAAGCCCACCCTCGTGCACTTTTTCTATTTTTCCTCTTTCCCCAATTGCCCTCCCCACACATCTTAAAATATCAGCCACAAAATCACAGCCACCGTGCAGTCCGTAAAAGCGAGTCCAGGTGTGCCTCCGCGTGGGCCCCATCATGACGTGGCTTTTTCTGAATCACCTATTCTTTTTTCTCCGGTGACCCTGGTACGGTACTTGTGAAAAAGCTGACCTTATTTTGCCAGAGTGGAATGCGAACCGCTACGTGGCGGTAATTTAAGAATGGTGATGAAATTGTACGGACAGTGAAGTTCTCCGGCATCGTCAACCGCCGCTTGGTGCAGGGTACGTGAGGATATAACGGTGCATGATGCCCGGGAGCCAGCGTTTGCTGGTGGTGATGATTGGAATCGGTTAGTTGGAGGTCAACGTCAGTGACAGAAAAGTCCTTAATTGAGACAAGCAATTAAGGGGTGCCGTATTTTGATGTTTTGGAGACATTGCACTCTCTACAAGTCTGTGTCCACGTAACTATTGGGCTATAGTATTATAGCTTCTTGGTCCTTAGTTAAGAAAGCCTACTTAGACTCCGTTTAATTGCTACGGGCTGTAGTTTGGTCTCGATGAAATGGTGTCCATAACTGAAAAGGGAGATTTTTTTGGGTGCTTCTGAACTTAGAGCTGCAAATCATGCAAGGATTAAAGAAAAATATGAATTTAGCCTCGTTTAATTAGCACGAATTGTTTATTAAAAAAGTAATCTTTTTTTAAATTTTAAATTATTATATTTAGTTCGTTTTTTTAAGCAATTAAGAAAGTAAAAACTTTCTTAATTTAAGAAAAGTAGTAGCACTTTCTTTAGATTTTAAATTCCAACACCTCCTTAGTATTTAGATTACTTTCTTTAGAAATTTAACCTAAAAATTATACTGACCAATTTAACCCTTCCTTCTCTCTCTACTTGACGGTTTTAAAATATATAAATTTCAAATAAAGTTTGATTTAATAATTAAAAAAATATATAAATAAATTTTAGTTTATAAATAATAATTTTTAAATTATTTATTTTTAAAAATAAAATATTTTATTAATAAATATTATATAAAATATTTAAATTTAGAAGAAACTCCATAATCTTTTAGAAGATCAATCTTGTATGCACCCTTTCCAATTCGTTCAAGCACTTTGAATGGTCCATCAGCACAGGGCATAAGCTTATTCTTCCTTTTGCTTGGAAATCTTTCCTTGCGAAGATGTATCCAAACCAAATCACCAAGCTGAAAGCTCAATTGCTTGTGAAAACGATTAGCACGAACCTTGTAACTCTCATTAATTTTCTCCATCTTTGTACGAACCCACTCATAAAGCTTCTTCATTATCTTTGCCTTGGCCCTTGTATCTATACTCACCGAGTCTTTTTTTGAAATAGGAAGTAAATCCACAGGGATGCAAGGATTCACATCGTAAACAACTTCAAAAGGAGATACTCAATAGCATGAGCTGGAGATCTCTTATAGGCAAATTTAGCATGGCCAAGTTTTAAATCCCAATCTTTCGTGGTTTTACTCACCAATCCATAAAACAAAGCACTAAGAGTGTGATTTGTAACTTTGGTTTGGCCATCAGTTTGCGAATGGTGAGTAGTGCTAAACAACAACTTTGTTCTAAGTAATTTCCATAACATCTTCCAAAATGACTCAAAAACTTCGAATCTCAATAAAAAACAATGCTTCTTGGTACCATATAAAGATAAATAATCTTTTTAAAGTACAAATCAACAATATGAGAAGCATCATCAGTCTTATGACATGTAACAAAGTGAGTCATCCTTGAGAAATGATCTATCATCCTTGAGAAATGATCTACAACCACCATAATTGCCTCCTTACCACGTTGTGTGCAAGGTAATCCAACAATGAAATCCATACTAATATCCTCCCATGGCCATTTTAGAATAGGAAAAGGTATCTAAAGTCCTTGGTGAAAAGTACTCTTTGCTTTTTGGCAAGTACCACACTAATTAACAATAGATTTGCATATCACCAAACATACGAGGCCAATAGAAGTGTTCTTGAAGAATTTCATAAGTCTTTTGAATACCAAAATGTTCAGCAAGACCACCACCATAAGCTTTATGAATCAATAAATCACGAAAAGAGCCTTGGGAACACACGATTTATTCTCTTTGAAGAGAAAACCCTTAAAATTACAAACTGATTATACACACCTTTTTTGCAAAGTTCAAATAATTCAACAAAGTCTTCATCCCCTACCTAAGAATTCTTGATGATTTCAAAGCCAATGAGCCTTGAATTAAGTATTGCAAGTATAGAATACTTCCTTGACAACGCATCAACTATGACATTAGAGAGTCCATGTTTGTACTTCGATGAGAAAGTAAAGGATTGTAGAAACTCGACTCACTTAGCATGATGTGGATTAAGTTTTTATTAACTATTAATATGCCTTAATGTTTATGGTCACTATGCAACACGAAAGGCTTAGGTAGCAAATAATGACTCCAATGACTAAGAGTATGAACGATCACATAGAACTCTTTATCATAAATAATATAATGTAGTTTAGATGCATTAAGCTTCCCATTAAAATAAGCAATAGGATGTTTTTATTGAATTAAGTACAGTCCCATTTCTGAATCCACTAGAATCACAATGTACTTTAAATAACTCGTTAAAATTAGGAAGAGCTAATATAAGAATAGAACACAACTTTCCTTTAATCAATTCAAACATCTTTTGTGTAGAATCACTCTATTTGAATTTCCATTTCTTGATACTTTCGATAATCAGTGCCATAATATGACTAAAAATCTTCACAAATCTCCGATAAAAAGAAGCCAATCTATAAAAGCTACGCAATTCACTAATAGATTTAGGAGTTGGCTGTGATTTAATAACATCAATTTTCGAGTAATCAATAGAAATACCATCCTTAAACACAATGTATCTAAGGAATATGACGCTATCTACCATGAAAGTGCACTTCTTAATCTTCCCATATAACTTTTCCTTTCTCAACACATTGAAAAGCATTCTTAAGTGTAGAATATGCTCTTCTTTACTCTTACTATAAACCAGAATATCATCCAAGTACACAATAATAAATTTGCCAAAGAAAGGGCACAATACCTCATTCACAAGTCACAAGAATGTGCTCAGAGCATTGGTGAGACCAAAGGTCATTACTAACCATTCGTACAAGCTATACTTAGTCTTGAATGTGGTCTTCCACTCATCACCTTCCGTCATTTGAATCTAGTGGTAACCACTCCTTAAGTTTATCTTTAAAAACACTTGAGCACCATGTAGTTCATTTAACATGTCATCTAGATGAGGAATGGGAAAGTAATATTTGATGGTAATATTATTCATCACACGACTATCAGTACACATATGCCACGAACCATCTTCCTTTGGCACAAGAAGAGCTGGAACAACACATGGCAACATACTTTCAAGCACATATCCACGCTCTATAAGCTCGTTAATTTGTTGTTGAAGCTTTTTTTATTCTTTTAGATTACACCTATATGCGGGATTTTTAGGCAAAGGTGTACCTGGAATCAAGTCTATTTGATGATTCACTACAAGAGAACTATAAATTAGCAACAAAATTTTACCGACAATACAAAAACCGTAGGAAATTACCAACAAAAATAGAATAGTCGTTGATAATTGATTAAGCCAAGTTTATATTGTTAATTGGCTGCATTTTTATAACTGCTAATGCACCTTTTGACTCCTAATTGTGAATTTTGTGCTTAAATTAGTTCCTTATAGTGAGCCCTTATTATTTGCAATTTGTTAGTGAAATTGTTACAAATTGATGTTAATTGCATTATAATTTTTCCAAGGACAATTGATGCTGCAAATTGTTGATTTAATTGTAGGAACACAAGGAGTCAACCATGCCAAGAAGTCAACAGGTCGTGAGCCTTCCAGCACTTCGCGACATATGCCAATTTCCAATTCGTGGCGCATCAACGGACAACCGCACGTCGCGACGTCCATTAATTGTCTCGTCGCGACGTATAGATGGAAACCCAGACTCTAAATGGAAATTTCCCTCACTGTATTGACCCTGCCCGTATCCATCACGTATAAATTTGCCGAATTAGGTCATTAAGAGAGGCGGCTACACATATAGAGAGACACACCACATTCAGAGACCTAGAGACGATCCGAACACTCCATCATCGTCATTTCCACCGCGACCATCATCCACTGCCGACCACTTCATCATCATCTACGAGTCATCTTCTACACCGCCGGATCATCTTCACCATGGATGCCGTTGGAGTTACAACAGTGTTGAGGACTACGACCGATATGCTTGGCTAGGCACTCCGACCTTTTGAAGATATAGCGATGGCTTGAGTTCACCGTGGGCTTCAAAAGGGAGTAACAAACATTGTCTGAAAATTTAATTATATTGTTGTAAAGCTCTGAGTTAGAGTTTACGATGGTATGATTAGGTTAGCATGGTTAGAGTCTAAGTATGTGTTGAACAATGTTTTGTGATATGGACATAGTTGATGTAGAACTTTGTGCTTTAATATATGAAGTCTCATCTATGTCGTTGGTGATTGCATTAATCCTCATTATCTGCCTAGTTGTGTTTGATATAAATGATTGTGTTTGATCCAATAAACCACTTGCATTAATTTATCCATTTCACACACTAAGCTTTTTAACAAGGTTTTAAATAATGGAGTTCATTAATTAATTCCTTGGACCTAAAGAGTCCTTTAGGGTTGATCTTTT
>JANZLX010000009.1:21014831-21026709 GCA_025531955.1 Erythroxylum orinocense
AGAATTTCCGATACATAATCATTATGAATTTCCAGTCTCAATTTTCCCCTAATACTCTTATCACAATACTCGCATAACCATTTTGGTTCCAATTTCCCGCTTTTATGATCATAACAATTTTACGATTTCATTTCATTTTGCCTATACACTTTAGTCTCCCTTTTTACTCATATTCTCATTTTCCTATTCACACTTGTATCACCTTCAAGCGTGCATATCCTTATTGTGGTGAACCGTTATTTATCATACAAAATCAGATACTATTTCTCATTTCTAAAATGTCCATAAACCTTTATTTTCTCACATTCTATTATATCATCATTTTTTTCAATGCTTCTAACAGCTCAGATTCTTAAGGAATGCTTATGCATGTGACTCATATTGGGGATCAGTTGCCACTGTCTGCTATGACATGACTAATATGCATGTAACTTGACACATATTTCAGAATGCCCATATGAGATAGTACTTCTGGCCTTTAATACCACATAAATGTAACACCCCACCCTCGCAATGACCTGAACCTGACATTGATGGTGATATTTGAGTCCATGCCCCACGAGAGTGGCGTGTTAGAGCACTCAATCATTCAAAAGTCGGTATAGATTTTTTTTTAAATCAATAACAAACATATGCAGAAATAATAACTAATTCAAGCCCACATTCATTCATAAACATTTTCAATTAACATAATTTTCAATAGCCATTCGGGCCCTTTCACAAAAACAAAACACTTGAGTCATTTCTAAATACAAGTTTATACAAAAGTTGCAGAATATACAATTCAATAAAAAGTAGAGAAATGCAATGCAGATGCGAACAGATCCTGACCCCTATCTTTCACTTAAATGTTGTATGTATACTCCCGTTGGCCTAACGGGGTATTCTTCTGATCCTGAAAAATATTTGCAAATTTTGGGTAAGTTTTGCGAACTCAGTGAGTAACCATCATCTATGGCTCACCCAGTTGCATTATACATAATTCACACATCTTACTTTATTTAACATTTCACATTATTTCACATTCAATACACTTAATCATTCATATTATGCATATGTAATGCACATGAGACTCACTTTCCATTTGTTACTTTATTGTGACCAAGTGCCTAAATTGTCTCATACAGGGTTCATTGATAACTGTCTCTTATCAACTTGGGAGATGCAGGGCTCATTAAACATCGAGCTAGAGGCTCTGAATCACTTTTAAGCTCGAGGCTCATTTTTACTCATTGAGCTTTAAGCTCTAATCGTTGCCTATTCTGGTCACAACTGTTATTATATTTCATGCATTCATGCAATGGAATGCCTCACTCACAATTGCATATCCCGTGCAATCATTTTCTCTTATCATCGAACCTTAGTCCGGCAATCAACATTAAAGTTGAGAATTCACACTTTCATTCATATGCAAATACACATTCCTAACATATTTAACAATCACATAAGTACACACAGTTCATCCAATTCACATTCAATAACACTTCAATATTCAAATCAAATATCACAAGCATCGGACCTCCTATCTGGAAACCAACATACACAATCACATCTACATAATCATTCAATAGTCAAATAATACAGAATTTCAAATAACAAGCAATAAAGTGAGACCATCTTAGTCTACTCACAGTACGCCCCAAAATAACAGTTGCTTCTAAATTCTGGATATGCCAGTATGCATATGTTTAGCCTGCACATCACAATTTATGCAATACAAAATTCACACCCGTTACAAAACTCATTTATGGCCAAATAGTTATATGGGCTATGTACAACGCATGTTCAATGACAACCCCAGGTATATGATCTAGATCACATATAAAGCTCATTCCCATTTCATAATTCATATATGTCTCATTGAACTCAGATTTACACTTCATTTGTACAGGATTTTTCTCTAAATTCTCCTTTCAATCTTTACCCTTTGCATGTGTCCAGCTTATTCATAAGTTTACACCTCAAGAACACTTGATTACTCTATATCATAACTCAATTTCTTATAATCTCTTTTCAACCTCACATGATCTCATAATATCCAATTCCCATTCATAATTTATCAATTCAAACATATACACACACTTAGGCACATCGTCCATTTACACAATAACCATAAATATATTATCCACCTAGTTTGCTTGCAAAACTCCAAGTCAAGATTGTCTTTCCCCTTGTTCTTGGGTAGAAATCCCTTGGTTTCGTAAAACAAACCAAATCTCATTCAATAGGAATCCACTTAAAAATCCCATAAACAAGAATCCTTCCAAAAAATCCAAAAGATTCAAAATGATCTTACCTTGATTCTTCACCAAATGAAGAGATCTTTAGCTCAAATAAAAGATCTTTCCTTCCTCTTCCTTTTTCTCTTCTTGATCAACTTCAAAATCTTTCTTGAAGATGAAGAAGAATTAAACGGTAGCTCAACTCTCTTCTTTTCTCTCAAACTACCAAACTCTCTTTCTCTTTCTTACTTATTTTCGTTATTCTCTGTTGCTTATCCTTCCATTCATGTTTTTCTTGTTCATTTATAAACAAGATAATACATCTTCTTCCAATTATGCCCTTAATGATTAAGAATTGTCCCATTTTCCCTTCCCATTTATGTCTTAGGTCTTTTATACTTAAGTGTCTTTCCAATAGTATACTACACAAATCCCATATGAATTTTAAACATCTTAGAGACTGAATTAGATTCCAATTTCTTCATACCATTTGTAGTTCCATGTCTCTAGTTTATGAAAAATCAGAAATCATCTCATTTGGAGCTCTACCGGTCTAGAAATCATCAAAATACTGAAGTATGTTCAATGGAATAACACCAGTTCATATTATTTAAGAACGCACTCGTTGTACCCATCCCACGTTTTTCACTTAATCTTTCATATTTCATTTCAGATGGCTATGATTTCTAGTGCAGATGCAGAGCAATGTCCTACGAGTCTAATGGTTCAAGAATCAAGTCATTCGAGTGTCTAGAGAAGTTATGGCCAAAAGAATCAAATATGTTTTTGTCCTTAATCACACTGAACCTGTTTTGGGGAAACAACCATAACTCTCACTAGAAATTTCTGATTAAGGTTTTCTTTGGGTGGTTCAAAAGAGCACTTCAAGATCTACAACTTTTATGAAGACTTTGAAGACCAATTCTATCTTCTGTGTTTTCTTCCTTCTTACTTTTGCATCGTCTCACTTTCCTTCCATCTTAGTTTTCCTTCCGTCTTAGTTTTTCCTTCTGTCTTATTTTTCTTTCCGTCTTATTTTTCTTTCCGTCTTAGTTTTTCGTTCCATCTTAGTTTTCCTTTCATCTTAGTTTCCTTCTGTCTTAGTTTTTCCTTCCATCTTAGTTTTCCTTTCACCTTAGTTTCCTCCCGCCTTAATTTTCCTTCCATCTTAGTTTCCTCCCGTCTTAGTTTCAAAAGTTCTGAATCATTCACTATACTCCCCAGAGCATCTCCACTCATAAAGATCAGAACCTTCACCTCAGATGTCCAAAATTTTCATACTATATATCATTGGAAAGATAAAAGAAAGATCTACAACTCTCAAGAAGGCAACTTTGCTAAAATCTATATAGATTAAATCCCAAATCGTCCCCTAAATTCAAAAGACGAATTTTACATTCATTCACCAATGTACTGCTCCCAATTCTCAACTTCATGACAAATTTTGAGATTCTTAGAGAAAGAATTTAAATTCGATGTCTTCATAAGAAATGTAGCCATATGTTTCTATTTTAATCCAAATCAAGAATCATCTCATTTAGATAACTACAAAAAAAATTATGGCTAACAAACTGAAACATATTCAGTGCATATTTTCCAGATTACTACCAATGTTGTTTCTAAATTTTTCCTTATCACAACTCATACTAAGATCACTCTTTCTAATCCCTCTACTTCTTATCTTCAATAAAATCACATTTAACATCAATTATACCCGAAAGTTGTCAATGAATGCATGTACCACTTTTTTATGTGCAAATATTCAATATTTATGTGCATATATGCTAACATTATGCATGAACAAGAAAAATGCATTTCCTTAATCTCTCTTTAAGCTCTCATGTACTGAAATTTCGAGTCCTAACCCCTAATATGGGGACGGGATGTTACATTTGAGATAGTAGTAAATTTTAAAGTGTTACAACATTTTGTCATCTATATGACATTGAAATATCTCTCATACTTTGTTTCCGAAATCCTCAATAGACATTAATAACAATATTGTATAATCAATATATATTTTATATTACCTCTTTTTAGAACTCTTCTCATGTCTAACCTATGTCTAAGAAATTTAGTTCACTAATTCTTAGTATCGAATATACTAAACTTAAATAATTTCTACTTAAAATAAAACAAATGTAAAGAAAGCAAGTAATAGGTTATATGTTATTTAAACCACGCCTCTGAATTCATATGATTCTAAGTTTACTTATTTAAATTATACAAGTTTAGTTAAGTAGGACCTACTATTGTCAAACTAAAAATAATTGGGCTAAAGTAGCTAATTGATTTGTTGTATTGTAATTGCACGGTGTAGTTGTAGTTAGCACTAACGAGTATGGATCAATCCCACAAGGACTAAAATTACTAATACTAATTTTCTTTTTACTATCTATTCTAATAAACTATGGCGATGGAAATAGGATGAAGATTAAACTCATAAACAATCAATGAAGGTTATGGTACCCAAATTTTGAATCCCCCTTATGACTTCTCATGCAATTAAGACTTCACATATCAATTTAAACTAAATTCCATTGGATCACGTAAATTCCTTACTTTTGTTAATTTTTTCATAAGATTATTAACAACTAATCCTAGTTGATTAATCAAAATCTCTTTCTTATTAAAACCCCTACAATTGTATTAATCAATTTATAAAATTTACTATTATGTTTAACCATAATCCTAAAGATTTATGTCAACTCATGATTAGGTTTGTATGCAACTGTTTTAAACTATGTTACATTCAATCAAAAAAAAAAATTCTTAATCTCAATTACATAAAATCCAATATGAATTATCATACCATCAATATTAATTCCAAAATAATAAAGAACACACAATTGAATCTCAAAAAAATTAAATAATAAAATAAAATCATTATAGGGTCTGTCCCATGGTTCCTCATATCTAAACACCATAAAGGGTCTTAATCATATTAAACTTAGTATCAAAACTAATGGAAAAACAGAAAATCAAAGGAATATGATGAAATCCCTTTCATTCTTTAAAAAATTATTTTTAAATTGATCAAAATTCACTCCTATGGAGCCTCTTTGCTTCTTTTTCATTCTTTCTATCATTTTAGGTCTTCTAATTGTGTGTCATTAGCTTTGCCTTATATTTTTTAAAAACTTTCCTTTTATAATTCAAAAATTAAGTTTTTAGGTGGTATATAGGCACGCACACAGGTGTATTCATGATCGTGAACTTCAAAAATTACAAGATCCTTGAATCTAGAGAAAACATAAGATTAAAATATGAACATAGACAAATACATAAGCAAGTCAATCTCCAATGTGACATGTTATAATCGTTTAACTTTTTGAAACTTTAAAGAAACTTATCTTATGTGAAACGTGGCCATGTCAAAGTACCTAGGCAAGTGCGTGGGCTTGTTGATGCCCATGTACTTGTAACTTTTATCAAAATAGCTACAAATCACCCCCAAACTTGTCTAAATTTATTCCTTTTATTCCAAATAAGTGAATTATGACCTAAAAATGAAATATAAATAGATTAAGTGTTAGAAACAATAAAAACTTAAATAAACAAGTGAAATTCCCTAAATATAAACTTAAAAATATGAAGAAAAAAATCACTTCTCAAACTCCTCCGCACTTAAGCATTTGCTTTTCCTCAAACAAATCAATTTTATTACTCTCAACTTAATAAGAAATAACTTTGGAAAAGCATTAAACACGTCAAAGATATCAATCAAAATTTATCTATTATTCACTCAATCATAAAGCTCATTGAATTGTTAAACACTTAATTACTTGTATCAAAATTATAAACCAAATCAATTCACCCCACAATTATTCAAAGTTCAACTCAATTCATATCATTCCACTTAATGGTTAAAGTGAACATATATTGGAAAATGTTAAAAACCTTTGAAAATTTCCATACCCCTTAAAGAAACTAAATATAGATAACATAGGAGCAATTAAAAGCCTGTTTAAAAAGTCACCAATCCTTTAGTTGTGAGAGTAGACACCTTGTCACAAATACCCCTTACTTAATTAGGTTACTATCTCAAATGACTACTAGCACTACTATTTAACTTCAACCATTTTATTAGTACAAAGTGAAATTATATATATTCATTTACTCACATAGTTCTATTTTTTTCCTTTTTTTATGTGTGGAGTAATAAAATGCTAAAAAGAATTCATATTTAATTTAATGTATGTATAAATTATACATAAAATATCATAATGTAAATCAAGTATCCATTCTCAAAATTAATGAAGTAATTTGAAATCAACCTAATCATCAAAACTCATAACTAATTGCCTAAATAAATTAAATCATAATCACAACCAAACTGGTACTTAATCATCTTTATCAACATCCTTTTAAAATTTTCAAATTGCTCATTATTAAGGTAATTATAAAAAAATTGATAAGGTTGGCTCCTAAAGTCCCTCTACCACACTTAAATTGTACATTATCCTCAATATACAAAACATACAAAAATAGTAAAAAAATATGAAAAATAATGCTAGGAGATGAGGATAACTTGTACTCTCCTAACAGTAAAAGGTTCCAGCCTTGTCAAATGTCATTAACATCCATCTAATGCTAGTAAAATCTTCTCTACATTAATGCATTGAGGTGATGTTGATTTCATATCTTGTGGAAATTCATAAATCTCAAGTAAAAAAATTAAAAACGTAAAAAAACTATGAAAACAACTAAACTACTAATGAAAATCCTACAAGTTACTCAATTAAAATAAGAAAACCTTGTTGTTGGGTTGCCTCTCAACTAATGCTTCTCTATGAGACTTATAGTTGAACTTTTTAGCAATCTTTTCTTCAACCTGGATCTATAATTAGTGGCTTACTTCCTACTAAGTGTAAATTGCATCATATTTTAGGGCATAGTTTCATATGTGTTTTGTCGTTAATTCAATCATTTAGTAAATGTTTAGATTAGAATTGATAGTACAAGCTTTTGAGGTTAAATATTATTTTTTTAAGGTATGTTGATGTGTTTGCTAGTGTTTTAAAGTTAATACTGAAGAATGGAGAAGTTTCAAAAGGCATTCGGGTCGAAACAACGATCCATGATCATAGCCTCGTGATAAAAGCTCCAGGAATGGCCCAGGATCATGACCTATATGCCACGATCGTGACAGAAGGCTCAGATGTGAGCCCCGATCGTGGCTTGCGTCGAGCAAATACACAAACACTTATGAGCATCACATTTCAGGGGACTTTTTTAGACCTTTCGGAGCCTGAAAAAGCTCTAGGGTTATTCAAAACATAAGAGACTATTTAAAGAACAATAAGAGAAGAAAAAAGGGAGCTTTTTCATGCAGCCAGTTTTGGAAACCCTAAAAGAGAAAAAGGAAGAAAAAGAGAGGAGGAAGAGGAAAAAGAAGCAGTCTCAATGTGCTTCCCAGATCAGGAGGTTTCTCGGCACTGTTGTCTTCCTAGATCTTCCTTTCTAGGTTTCTATTTCCTTTCCGTTTCAATTTTTTTCATGTATAAATTTGGGATGGATGGTATGATGATAGATGGTAGAATGTTGATGATGTTTAGTTCTTTTTCTAGATTTTATTTTGATTTATTGATAATTTAATTGATTCTGTTTGTTAGATGAATGTTGTGATTTGATTGCGTCCTTGCATAATTCGGTATCAAACTGAGAGGGTGAACTGAATGAAAAATAGTTAAATCAGATTAATGAGAGTTAAGTGATTTAATAGAAACCGTGACAAATCATATTGATAATTGTACGAAGAGAGATCTCGTGTGTTATTCCGATAGTTTATTAGAGTGCTTCAGATCTAATTAAGGTGTTGGATAATTTGTGAATTCAAAGATTAAAAATTTCATAATCCAATTAGGTTTTACAAATTAAGGTTAATGGTTATAATTTGAGAGAGAGTAATCAACCCTAGGATCATCTAGAACTGACACCCATTAACACATAATCAGCTAGGTTAGCATAAATGATAGGTAAATCCCCTTTCTTATAACTTGCTAAATTCTTGGTTGATTTCGATTATGCATGTTTGTTCCCCAATTGTTAATTATTTCATGTTTAATTTCTAAATTAATTTGTTGACTTTAATTATCATATTTACTTCCCATTGCTTTATTTATTTTTAGTTTCATATCTTTTCAGTCTTAGATTTTTAGGATTAAACTAATCCCCCTCCTCATAGGATCGACATCTCTTTTACTACAGTTGTGACCCGTGCACTTGTGGTATTAGAGGGCTTGTAAATTTTAAGGCTCAAACGACACTATCAAATATTTGGCGTCATTGCCGGGGATGACGAAGAATAGTTTAGTTCTCTAAGCTTAAGGAATTTTATTTATATTTAAGTTTTTCTAATTTTCCCTTGTTTTTGATTGCATCCATGCTTTTGTATAAACACAAGAGTTACAATAAATTCTAGTTGCAAAGCTAAAACTGTAAAGCTTCACGTAACTTGTTTAAAATGTGCAATTAGAAGAGGTCAACTTGAAGAAGAAGAAGAAGAACAAACACCAAAAGCAACAATGGCTGAGGAGTTTCAGTAAGAGTTAGATCAAGGAGCAAACCAAGGACATCAATCGAGAACCCTTATGGACTTCATGAGACTGAGCTTTAATGCAGCCAATCAAGGTGTAGATAGGCAACCTGTGCAAGTAGTTTCCTTAAAATCAAATTGACCCTTCTAAATATGCTTTAACAAAATGTGCAATTTCATGGATTAACGAATCAAGACCCGAATTCACATATTGTCAATTTCCTTGAAATCTGTGATACCTTCCATTATCATCAGATGTCGAAGGATGCTATAAGAATGAGACTCTTTCCTTTTACCTTAAGGGATAAAGCAAAAGCTTGGTACCATTCCCTCAACCCGACTAATGTCACTACTAGAGACCAATTAGTTCGTGCCTTCTTAAACAAGTACTTTCCCCCTACCAAAACTACGAAGATTATCAAAGAGATCACAAACTTTTAGCAGGGTAATGGGGAATTGATTTATGAAGTATGGGAATGATACAAAAACTTGCAAAGAAAATGTCCAGATCATAACCTACCTAAATAATTTCCTTTACAAACGTTCTATAATGGATTAACCCCACATATGAGAGGCACAACCGATACGACTTCAGGAGGATCATTTATGAGGAAGATGGTAGATGAAGCAGAAGAGTTGTTAGAAGAAATCCTGAGTAATAACTATTTATGGACGAATAAGCGAACTAAACAGCCTATAAATCTCCATGAGCAAAAATGTAGCACCCCACCCTCACAAGACACGTACCCGACATCCTGAGTGATATCCGAGTATGTATCCCACAAGGGTGGCATGCTAAAATAGTTAACAATTGAACTCATTACAAAATTTTTTCAAATCAATGTACACGTATGCGGAAATCAATAATCAAATTTTCCCTCGTTTTATTCATAATCATTCTCAAACATAAAGTTACAACCATTACACAACTTATCATGATTTCACTAGTCACTTGGGCCCAATTCAAATATATAACATTTTGGTCATAATGCCTTTACATTACCAAGATCATTCATATACATATTGTTCAGTATTTATGAGTACACAATTTTATACAAAACAATGAAATATATATGATGACGCGAACTGATCCTGACCTCTATCTCTTATTCGAATGTAGTAGGTATACTCCCGTTTGTCTGACGGCGTAACTCTTCTAAGCTAAAAAAATAATTGCAAATTTTGGGTGAGTTTTGCGAACTCAATGTGTGACCATAATCTATGGCTTACTCAATCACATAACACATACAATTCATAAAATGACATTTCATTTCAAACATATTTCACACTCAAAAGTCGTTCAAACTATTTAAATCATACATATCGTATGGATATGCAATGCTTGTGAGACTCACTTTCAATTTGATATTATTGTGACTAAGAGCCTATAACTGTTTCGTATCCATTGTGGATACCAGCCTCATAAATAACTATCCCGTATCTGCTAGGAATATCGGTCTCATTTTACATAGTGAACCTTTAGCTCTTAATCACTTTCTGAGCTATAGGCTCTTTTTCACATTCTAAGCTTTAAGCTCTTTTAAACGTATGAGCTTTAAGCTTTTTTTTTTGTGGCTACTCCGGTCACAACTGCCTTTTTCATTCATTCATTTATGTAATGAAATGCATCAGTCACATTTGCATATTCTCATTCAATCACATTCGCAAATCATCAGACCTTAGTCCGACATTTAACTTTAAAGTTGAGAACTACATTTTTCATTTATATTCAAATGCACATTCAGAACAAATTTATCATCAAACCGTGGTCTGGCTTTTAACAACCAAATTATGTACACTTATTTCAATCAAATTCACATATAAGGAGCATTTCAATGTTCTCACATTTGTCAAACTCCTCGAACATATATTGTCCAGAACCAACATATTCACATTGCATAATCATTCAATTCATAATATAAACAAAACAAACAATAAAGTAAGACCATCTTGGTCTACTCACAATACGCTCCAGATTACCATTAGCTTCCATGATCTGGAAATGTCCAAATGCAGACGTTCATACTGCACATCAAAATTATGCAATACACATATTGCACACACATTAATAATTGCACAATTATAAGTATTCGCTTATACACAAATATGGAATATGTACAATGCATGCTCAATGACAATCTCAGGTATATTGTCTAATTTCACATCTTATGCACATTTTCATTTCATAATTCAAACACTCATCATTCATTCTCTAGCATTATTTGCTCTCATAATAACCCATTTCTCATTCATTTTTACTGGATACACTTTACTCCTCTTCTTGAATTAAAACTTTAATCAAATGAACCAATTCATCTCCATTATACACATGTATTAGGTACTTTAATACTAACAATTCACTCATTAATGTTATTCTAGTATTACAAGACCAAACAATCATCTAAACTCCCATTTTAGTCCTATATCACTTCCAAAAATCTAGACCTTTAGGTAAATTTTCCATGATCATTCTAATCAGTAATTGAAGTAATTTAGTAACACTTTCTTCTAGAAAAGTTTTCCCCATTTTATTAAGTTTCTAATGACACCACAATCATTCAATTTGGTTCAGTACTGTAAAAGTTATATTCCAAATAATTCGGACTATTCATAAGCTCAAACAATATCCTATACTTGTCTTCAATCCAAAAAATTGAAATTTTTAGAGATAGAATTAAAATTCAATATATTCATATAATTTGTAGCCCTATCTCTCTAGTTTACTATAAATAAAAAATCATCATATTTTGATAACTACATAACCTGTTATGCCTAAAACACCAAAGCATGTTCAGTGAAAATGCTCTAGTTATCATTTTCCAAAACTCCTCATTAATTCTATAAAAAATTGATCAATAAATCTCTTCCCAGTGATTTCATATGGTTATAATTATTGGTGGAGATGAAGGTCAATGTGTTACGAATCCAATGGTTCATGTCCCATGTCATTTGGAGGTCATAAGAAGTAGATAAAGCCAAAAGATTGAAGGATGTTGCATCAGTCTTCGACCTTCAAAGTCGCAATTGTGCTGCCCAACTTGCTTCGTCGTGATCACGACATCTAGGAAGCAAAGCGAGGTCCATCTGAACACTTGTGGGGTTCATCTGGATGATAGTG
>JANZLX010000009.1:21082931-21096291 GCA_025531955.1 Erythroxylum orinocense
CAAAATTATTAATGTGTGTGCAATGTGTGTATTGCATAAATGGGTTGTGCAGGTTAAAGTCCGCATTCAGGCGTTTCTAGAAATTAGAAGCAGCTAATCTGGAGCGTACTGTGAGTAGACCGAGATAGTCTCATTTTATTATTTGTTATTTGAAATCATGTATTATACGAATATTGAATGATTATGTTGATGTGATTGTGTATGTTGGTTTCCGGACAGGAGGTCCGATGATTGTGATAATCGATTTGGATATTGAAGTGCTACTTGAACTATGTGTACTGAATGTGCTGATCAATGTGTTTTGAATGGGAATTTGCATATGAATGATAATGTGATACATGACTTGGTTGTTAAATGCCGGACTCAGTTCCGAAGGAAAGTGTGATCATGCATGTAAATAAAAAAGTGATACTTAACGTTAATGTTCAATGCCAGACTATGGTTCGATGATATGCGAATGTGAGTGAATGACAATTTACATTTGTAATTGAGGCATTACATACCATGAATGTATGAAACATAATGGCAGTTGTGACCAGAGTAGCCACCGATTAGAGCTTCAAGCTCAACGTGTGAAAAAGGGTCTTGACCTCAAAATTGATTCAGAGCCCCAGGCTCAACGTTTAATGAGCCCTATATGGGATAATTATCAATGAGCCCGGTATTCATGGATACGGGACAATCCAGGCACTCGGTCATAACAAAGTAACAAATGGAAAGTGAGTCTCATGTGCATTGCATATGCATAATATGGATGATTAAGTGTATTGAATGTGAATATGTGAAATAATGTGAAAGGTGAAATAAAGCGAGATGTGTGAATTATGTGTTATGTGACTGGGTGAGCCATCGATGATGGTCACTCACTGAATTTGTAAAACTCACCCAAAACTTGCAAATATTTTTCAGGACTCAGAAGAATACCCGTTAGGCAAACGGGAGTACCATTACTGCATGCAAGGGAAAGTTAGAGGTCGGGATCAGTTCGCGTCTGCATTGTGTTTCTTTATTTTCGTACTGAATTATATTTTCCGCAAATTATTGTATTTTGTGTTTTTGAATATATTTGTTGTGTATAACTTTCCAATTGGAAAAGGGTTTTGGAAAAGAGATTGATCAAAGTGTAATATGCTTTGTTTTTGGAATGGGCCCTAGTGATTAACGAAATTCTGATATTTGAAAAATGTTGGTAACTCTTGTAAATGAAAATATTTCGGAATAATAGTGGACCCAAATTTTCAATTATTGACTTTCGCGTATGCTGGAAAAAAATTATAATGAGCTTTTGACTAAATAAGTGATCTAGCACGCCACCCTTGCGGGGCACGGACTCGGATATCACCCATCGATATCGGGTTCGAGTCTGGAGGGAGTGGCGTGTTATAGTTAATGATAGAGGGACACATTTTTGTAATAGAGTGATTGGTAGCTTATTTTCCAAATTTGGAGTCACTCACAAAATCTCAACTGCATACCATCCACAAACCAATGGTCAAGCTAAAGTTTCGAACAGAGATGTGAAGCACATCATGGAGAAAATGGTAAAGCCATCAAAGAAGGATTGGAGCCTACGCCTCGAAGAAGCACTATGGGCCTATTGCACCGCCTACAAATCCCTAATAGGCATGTCCCCTTACCGTTTAATCTACGGAAAAGCTTTCCATTTGCCCGTGGAGTTGGAACATAAAGCTTATTAGGCAGTTAAGCAATGTGACATGGACTTGGAATCTTCCGGTATAGAGAGGAAGCTACAACTGCAAGAACTAGAGGAGTTAAAGCTAGAGGCATATGAACATTCTCGCCTTTGTAAAGAAAAGACAAAGTTGATGCATGATAAGATTTTTCAGAGGAAGAGCTTCAAGGAAGGGGACAAAGTCCTATTATTCAAGGCTCGTTTCACCTTTAAACATGGAAAATTCAATACTCGTTGGGATGGACCATATTTGGTAACTAAAGTGCTCAACTTTGGTATGGTAGAACTTGTACATGAAGCAACCGGCCCCTAACTCAAAGTGAATGACCACCTATTGAAGCTCTATCATGAGAACCAAAAACCACCATAAATATCAGGTTCCTTCTCTCATTCACTTGTTTATTTACTTTTAGTCTTTGACTAGTTATGCCATGTTTTGATGTACCACTTTTCTTAACAAGTGTGGGGGATAAACCATCTCAGTAGGTAGATAGCTATGTTTTTAATTTCATCAGTAGCTTTACATTCCAATAAAAATTCCCTTCTGTCTCTTCATGCCGCTGCACTTTATCTCCTATCTTGTTCACATTGTGATTATGTTCTGATTATTTCACATTGAGGACAATATGATGTTTAAGTGTGGCGGAGGTTTTCCCACTTTGCAATTCTTGTTTGTGCATCATTTTTGGCCATTTAAATGTTTGTGCAAGTCAATTATGCTTAATGTTAAAGTTTTAACTTGGTGATTGAGGTAAATCAGCTGATTCAAAAGTTTCTGTCGTTTTTTGTCGTGGCATATTATGCTTTCACCACAGAAATGTTTGTGTGCTAAATTGTTCGTCGTGACGCCTTACTCTTGTAGAACTGTTTTTTTTTTAATTGCCTTAATTCAGGAATTCTCCCTAATTAGATTCTTGTCCCTTTAGTTTCTAAAAGATTTTTTAAGTTTCAAAGCGATCCCGGTGTTTTTGAAAATACCTTCCATCCTTTAAATGATAGTCGTTTTTGGCTAATTTCATTTTCAATGTTTTCAACACAAAGTAAATGAGGGTACACTGAAAAGTAGCACTTTACGTTTTTAAACCTCGAGATTATTTAATTGAGATGCTAAACCTTGTTAGAAAGATTGATTCGTAGTTTGTCTTTGGGTTTATCCCTTGGAATCCGAATCAAAAATTTAATTCCAAGGATTGCAATATAAAGTGCAACCTCGGGTCGTCTCACTTAATTGGAACCTAGTGCAATGGATCTAAGCTAGCCTAATTATCATGAAATGTAAACTAAATTTGTTAGGAGGGGGTTTTGGATCTTTGAGAAAACTAACTAAATTAAGCTAATTGTAGAAAAGTATGTAAAAAGGTATCTTTGGATTTTAGGGCAAAAGGAATTGAAAACTCAAATGATGATCAAATATGATAAAATCCTCTTGAAAAATGAGCTTTGATTATCATAGTTCAGAATAAATCTTTGTGGGAGTAAAAATGATAAACCTTAAAGAACTCTTTAAGTCCAAGGTTTTAATCAATGACCTCCATTTCTTAAAACCTTGTTGAATGCATCTTAGTGTGTGCAATGGATAAGTTAATGCAATTGATCAATTGGGACCAAGTGTCATTTCAATATCAAACACAACTAGGCAGATAAAAGAGAATTAACAACTTCACCAAAAAGACATATATGAGACTTCATTTATTAAGGCTCCAAGTTATACATCAACAAATCCCAATACACAATACATTGTTCAACACTTGATTAAACTATAATCAAGAAAATCCAACTAGAAAGTATAAATCCTAACTATGGAGTTCATAACAATGTAGTTAAACATGAATAAACTACTCTCCCCTTTGAAGCCCATTGAACTCAATCCATCGCTACATCTTTAAGAGGAAATGGTGCCTAGCCAAGCATCTCTTCGGGAGAAATCACAACTAGACATCCACAAATAGCATCCATGGTAGCAGCAATAGATGATGAAGGCGATGATGAAAAATGGAAGGAAATGATGGATGAAGGTCGAGAGTGAGAGAGACGAGAGTGTGTATGTATGTAATCTAATGTCTGTAGTCGGCTCTCTCTGCTATGTAGTGTGTGTTGCTACTAACCTAATTTGGTAGGTTTTAAATATAGGATTGATGGGTCGGGTCACACTGTGAGTGATTTTTCTAAATATGGTTAGGGTTTTCGACGGTTCGCTACTTTTCCCGAAAGGTTTTGCCTCATTCCTGCTGCAGTGAAAGAATTAATCTTTGCCGTGGCGAGCTTTTCACGAAAGTTCAGCCTAGGTTTCTTTGTATTTCACCGCGGCGACAGATACGTTCACGAGTGCCTTCTCTTGTTGACTTCGATTCAGGCTTCTTTAACTTCACCGTTCTTCTTGAGTTTCCTACAATCAACAATAGAAATTTGCAGTATAAATTGTTCCCAGAGAAATTAATTAGTGCAATTAGTACCGATTTGTAACAATTTTTACTATCAAATTACATAAAATAAAAGTAAAAACTCAAGAGTCAATTTAAGCACAAAATCAAGAAATAGGAGTCAAAAAGTATAGTAAAATCTATAAAAGTGTTACCAATTTATATAATAAACTTGTGCTCAATTAAGGATATTTGGTTCTGAATTCTTTCATTTTTGTGTGTATCTGCTTACTTTCATATCTCTCTAGAACTTGTTTTAATTTTTTATCAAAGCTTGATGAACTAAAATTTTGTTAACATAATAGAGCTATTCTTTCGAAAACCTGTTGACCCAAACACAATCCCCATAAACACCTATCCATTGCTAGCTCCTTGAGCCATAATTTTTGAGCACATGCACACATCTTCTTATGGTGTCAATAGTTGATTTCTCATTTTCTTCTAGTTATCTTAAGGAATTGGTTATTTAAAAATAAATTTCCAAAAAGAAAAAAAAGTTCTCAGTAGAAAATATTCTCAGCATATATGGTTAAAAAAAGTTAAGAAATAAATTATGTTTTCATTTGTGTAAATATTGTCTTATTGTTGACATCTATTTCATAATTATGGTTCACGTACTCATTTTTTCTTCTTTCGTCCATTCCAACCATTTCATCTAGCCTTTCGTGCGTTACAACCTTAAAAAGTCTTCTTGATTTTCGAGATTATAGTTCTTGTAGTGGAGAGGTAGAACTATCACAAGCTTATGGTAGAGAATAGACTAAACAGATTTTAGAGTGAAATTATCCCTAAAACAAGTGAGATGAGAGCAAACACCTTGCGTTGAGTGAAATCTCTTTTGCTCAATCTCATGGATTAAATTCTTATAGTGTTTATTTTCTTGGCACTCTTTCAGTCTGCTTTGATTAATTTCTGAGAAAGTGATTTTTACCAATTTCCTACTCTTATTTTAAGCATGGTCGGAAATTTTCTTTTGCACTTGTATCTCTTTGACTCTTATAAGCTTTGACTAGGAGTACAAATGTCTAAGTGTGGGGGAATTTGATTGAGCCCAAGTTTATTATATAAATTGGCGACATTTTCATGAATTTTACTACACTTTTTTGACTCCTATTTCTAGATTTTATGCTTAAATTGACCCTTGATTGTATACCTTTTTTTGTGTAGTTTGAGAGTAAAAATTGTCACAAATTAGTATTAATTGCACTAATTAATTTTCTGAGAGCAATTGATACTGCAAACTACCATTTTTCATTGTAGGAAACTCAAGGAAAAGGGACTCAAGAAGAAGATGTAGAGTCAAGGAAGGCTGAAGTGAAGTCAACGAGTGAACAGACGCAACAAGAAGTTTGCCACGGTGAAGGGTATCTATCGCCGCGGAGAAATATGAAGCAATCCAGGCTGAACTTTCGGGAAAAGTTTACCTCGGCAAAAATTAATTCTTTCACCGCAGCGAAGGAACCAGCAATGAAGCAAGGCGAACCTTCAAATACCCGAACCATTTTTAGGAAACTCACCGACTATGCGACCTAATCCAAATCATCTTTCGTTTAAAAACCTATCACATTAGGTTAACAGTTGACAGAAACAGAGAGATACACAGATAATATACGCAACACCTTGCTCTCTCTAAACTTCAAACATCCATCACTATTTTCCCAATTACAAAGAAAACGGTAATAAAGGTTGTGCCTGACATTCAACCTAAGTATAACATTGTATGCAATGTTGGTAAGGGGAAGCAGAAACTATACCCAGAGGGGGTATTAGATGATCTATCAGGAGATCAAATTGCAAATGAAGTACGTCGTATAGATGAGGCGTGCTATATAGAGAAGAAGGTGACGGGAATGTTCATTTCTCATCACATATCAGATGGCCCAGGGATGAGTGGTAGTCAACCAACGATATATGAACCTTGTCCAGTGGGGAGAGAACTCATAAAAGGGAAGCTCAACACCATAATGATTGGAGATATGGTTTGTATAACTAAGTCCCTTGTGAAGGCAATTATGCGCCGTAGACTATTATGGAAAATATCTTCAATTGAGGAAATTCTACCTTTGCTTGGAAGACCAGCCCGACGATTACCAGTTCCTGATGATCTAGATATTCTAGAGCCCAATCTATCTGTGCAACCTCCTACCCTAGAAATTGTTGAAGTCTGTGTTCCAACTTCAGATGCATATAACACAACAATTGCCTTTGAAGAAGAACAACAGAGGGAAGATGATCGACCGACTTCATCTTTTGACTTGCAAGCAGAAGTAATTCAACTACGCAGAGAAGTCAGGGAGATAAAGGAGATGGTAAAAGAATTGTTGAAGCATCGTCGGTCCTAATCATTTTTTATTAATAACAAATAGGGGGAGAAGAGAAAAGAAAGGAGGAGAAAGAAAAAAAACATAAGAAAAAGAAAAGATAGATAGGGGAGGAAAAATGAAATGAATATTTGATCTGTTTTTGTTTTCAGTTCTATCTGTATCTGTACATATTTCTTTACAAATATGATTATTTTTTATCATCAAAAAGGGGAGAGATTGTTAAGTCAAAATGATTTTACGAACATAATTTTGATGAGGAACAAATAATAATGAAATGAAGCTACATTGAAAAGCAGACGAAGCTATATTGAAAAGCAGACGGAAGCTAAATTGAAAAGCAGACGGAAGCTATGTTGAAAAGCAGACAGAAGCTATATTGAAAAGCAGACGGAAGAAAGTCAAAGCAGAAAAGCAGGCGGAAGCAAATACAAAAAGCAGACAGAAGCAAACGCAAAAAAGCAAATGAAAGAAAGCAGACGCAAAGAAAGCAAATGCAAGAAAGCAGATGTAAAAAATCAGACGAAAAAAAGTAGACGGAAGAATCAAAAGACGCATCAGTCTGAGTTAGTTATAGAACTCAACTGAATAACCGTTTCTTTAAAGAATCAAGAAGCAGTTATCAAGAAGCAGTTAAAGACGAAGGTTATAAATATGAGTCGGAGTCGAAGATTGCAAAGCTAGACAAAGTTATAAGAGCTTAGCAATTTTTATGAGAAATTATTGTGCGAAACATATAGAGCTATTTTTACTGTAACAAGCTCGAATCACCTTTCGGTTGAAAGTAGTGCAGATAGCCTGAAGAGGCTAAGTGTGAAAGAATACTAACTATAAGAGACCTGAAGAGGCTCGGAAACAAAGAATACTTGTAAAGTTTTTGAGAGATAGTGAAAACTCAGAAAGACATCTGAGGACTGGACATAGCCCACGGTTTGGGGTAAACCATTCTAAAAATTACTGTGTCGAAATCTCTCAACCCTCTACTCTCAATCTCTCTTATCTTTCAATTTTCGATTTTGTTGTTATACACAAGTTTACGAAAATTCTTTACGACTGTGATTCTCAGTAGTTTTTGTAAAAAGAACAAGTTTCATTTAAATAATTCGTTTACAAAGGGGTTTAAACGAAAAGGGTTCACAATTCAACCCCCCTTCTTGTGCATTTACATATCTTTATTAAGTCTTGTATTAACGTGTGATTCACTTCAATTTAAGTCTTTAGTTCATCAAGATTATAATCTTAGCTAAGTTAGTCCATATAAGGTACAAAACTTTAACAAAACTCACACCATACTTGATCTAACTTACTAGCCTACAATGGAGCCTTTCACATGCCACCGTCATGTGTGTGATCAATCTATTCTTCGACCCAAGGCCCGTTTCTAGCTAGCTTTAAAGTGCCTTTATATACTAAGGGGCTAACAAACCATTCCCACCAGATGAATTCAACGCCCTCATCGAACTAGTATGAAGGTTGGTGTTCATCTAATCCTTGAACTGCCATAAGGTGACATCTTTCTCTCATGTAGCTTCTGTGATCAACTTTCCCTTACACTAGATTAAGAATTTGATCCTCTAATTCTTTTTAGATTGCCCCATTGTTTGATGATCCAAGATCTCTTCCCCTTGATTCTTGAATTGTTTTCTTATAATTAGTGGAGCTCTCTTAACCTGATTGTTATTAGGATCTAATGCATTCTTATAGCAGGATTTGAAAAAGCAAACATAAAAAGTAGGGTGTACATGCAGTCTCTTGGGCAACTTAAATCTATATGCATATTCCCCGCTTTACTTAGCACTTTAAACGGTCCATCGTATTTCAACACCAATCCACGATATACTTGCTTACTTGAGATCTTCTTCCAAAATCTATGGGATAAGTTTCAATAGTACCTTATCTCTAGCATTGAACTTTGACGGTCCCTCCGTAATAAGTCCGCTTGCTTCTTCATCTATTGATAAGTTTTTCGAAGACTATCCCTCGCCTCATCTAATAACTCTTGTTTTTCATTGTGAACTTGTCCATTGCAGGACATTTGCCACCTATCCTTTGTTATGCAATTTGGAGTGGAGTGAGAAGTTGTTGTCCCAAGATTATCTCAAAGGAGCTTTTCTTCATATCAGTAGATATGTGCAAATTATAATAAAATTGTGCAGTATCAAATAAACTCAACCAGTCATGCTGACTTACACTTACATAATGCCTTATGTAGTCCTCCAATAGATCATTGATCCTTTCAGTTTGACCATCACGCTGACTTACACTTACATAATGCTTTATGTACTTCTCCAATAGACCATTGATTCTTTCAATTTGACCATCTATCTGTGATTGATTTGGGATTGAAAACTTCAAATTGTAACCTATAATGTTAAAAAGGGACATCTAAAATTGACCCTTAAAATAGGGTCTTGGTCACTCAGAATGTCTGCGAAGATTCTAAAGTATTACACATTCTTATAGAAGAATTCCACTGCGACATCCGAAGGGCAAGTTACTGGTGTTGGCATAAAGATTGCATATTTAAATAATCAATCAACAATCACCATAATTATTGTCTTATTGTCCACCTATAGAAACCATCTAATAAAATCCATGACATCTATAATCTGTCAAAGGATTATAGCAAATCGACTTCTTTCTTCTTCTTTGATTTATAATTTTTAATATAAGTTAGACTTTTATGTGAAAATTTCATTGATACCCGTCATAAAATATTTAACAATGATGTATATAAACGTACAGTTATATGCATTTATATAGCAATACATAATCGTATAATTTGTTCACAAACACTAAAAACCCATTTATGTTTCTTAGGGATGCCCGCCAATATAATGATAAAAATTATTGTTGTATGAACTACACCACAAATTTGGAAGATTCAAGACAGTGCCCAGTTTCGGATCTTCCAAAACCGATCACATATAAGATCAGACACCAACTGTAATAATCGAATCAAAAGTATATGTTTTTTAATAATATAATTCACTTTTTAAATAATGTCTTTTAGAAGGGTCCACCAAAATGTCGGCTAGCGTAAAGTTCAATAAATCATGATAATGCTTGATATGAAATCCTCTGGGAGTGGGACTGTTAACACCACTAATAACGTCTCGGTATTTTTAATCGCCGTCTATTATATATTTTATTATTATTTCCACGTGTATATATCCCTTCTATTTTATCATTTATTTAGTCTTATCTTTTATTTTATTTGCCCTTGTCTAGTTACCATCAAAGATGTATATTAGGGTTGTTACTCAGTTAATAATAATATATAAAAAAAACACTATCTTTTCTTCGTATTTCTCTACTCTTTGATGATATTACATATTAGAGCCTACGCCCAATTTTCCTTAAAAAACATGGTTTTTGGTCAATCCACAACACCTCGTATATAGAAACAACACCAAAATCTCCATTTAGTAGAATTCTTCAATCCCAACACACAACAAATACAAAAAGTTTCTACACAACCAAACACCAACATAATTCAATTCAACACAACTCAAAAGAAATTTCCCAATCACAAGCATGTTAGACAACAATCTCCCTACACTGCCGTTCAATCAAATAACAATTTTTGACCACACCACTAGACTTCACTAACTACCTGGTATGGAGAAACCAAGTCAAAGCTATTGTCATTACTTCAGACCTTCTTGGATATGTCGATGGGGGCTATTTCACCTTCGGAAGAACAAGTGGACCCGCACTCCATTGACAACATCAAATGGAAGAAGGCTGACCAGTTGGTTTATTGCTTCCTCATCAGCTCCCTCTCCAGCTCCACTGCAAGGCTTGCCCTAACATAGCCCGCAGCCTCTGGGTCAGCCAGTCTGCATCACAACTGTCTCTTCTTCTTTGGAAACTTTGTACCCTTAAAAAGGTTCCGGCTCCATCTTCGAGAACCTTAACTCTGTCTCCGCTACTACCAAAGAACTTGCTACTATTACAGACTCCATCTCAGAAAATGACCTTTTCCTTTTCACCTTAAATGGACTTCTTGTAAAATATGAATCTTATATCACAACAATCGAACATCGCAACCACATTATTACCTTTTCCGAACTCAAAACAAAACTCTTGCTTTATGAACAACGACTGTTATCCTTCCACGCACCACCTCCATTGGACTCCGCCTTCGTTGCCTTCTCCAGCATAAATCACTTCGACTACAGTTCCCTTGGTAGAGGCGGCGACAGACCATGAGTTGACAGAAACCCAGTATTCCCTCTCATGCGTTTGGTTGTATCTCCAACCATAATGCATCGAATGGGTTTTCCTACCTGCGGGCTGATCCACCTAATGGCTCGTTTAATGGGCCCTTAAAAGCACCCAATTATGGGTCTTTCCATTTTAGCGATGACCAAAATTTCAAGCCCAATTCCACTTACACTCCAGCCCAATCCCATTTCCAAGCCCAATATAACCCCTCTTACCTGAAGCCCAATTTTAATAATAATTCACCTACTCAATGTTAAATTTGTTAGAAGTGGGGGCATATTACTACTCATTGTTGTTTTCGGTACTTCGAATTTTGTAACCACCCCACTAGATTCTAACACACTACAAATAATCTTACCACAACCTTCTCTACCATTATCTTTAACCTGATCATGATCTGACTCTTTTTAATCCCAATACTGTTATTGAATGGTTAATAGATGCTGACGCATTTGCTTATATGACTTCACATTCTTATATTGCATAATCTGTCTAGAAATGGCAATAGCCTAGCCCGTGACCTGGATCTTTGGCCCAGCTTGATCTCATTTAAAAAAAAAATTAACAAACAATGTCATTTTGTGCCCTTTCGTTGGGCCATGGGTCAGGACAACTCCGACTCGAGCGTTGCCTATAACCCGGTTAAGCCAATCAATTACAGTTTGTGGCCAGGGATAAAATCGAGCTGGGCCATATTTGCCATCCCTAAATCCATCACACCATATGAAGGATCCAATCAAGTCATTGTTAGTAATGAACACGCACTTTCTATTTCATCTACTGATACTTTAACCTTTTCCACTTTTTCTAGCAATCTTCATCTTCGTGATATATTTATTATTCCTCATATTATATTAATATTTTATTTGTTGCCAAATTTGTCACCGACAATTCCTGTTTCATTGAATTTAACCCTCTAGTTATGTTGTAAATGATCTTAAATCTAAGATATCACTTCTCACGGACCCCATTCATAACAATCTCTACTTAATGAAGATTCCAATATACTTCACAAATTTGATTACTCTCATCGTTGCCTCCACTTCAATAACTTTGTGGCATCAACATCTTGGTTGTCCATGTTACTCTATATTATCTAAATTAGGTCATGTTTTGCATTTTAAAAATGTTCTCAATCTATGTGCCTTTAAGGCAAGAGTGTTCGTCTTTCATTTCCTCTGTCTTCCTGCATTTCTATCAAACCCTTACAACTAATTCATTGTGATATTTGGGGTTCCTCCCTATCTTTTTCCCAATCTGGTTATCGATATTTCATTTTCTTTATGGATGATTTTATTTGCTTTACTTGGATTTTTCCTCTAACCCACAAAAATCATGCCTTACTTCATTTTTAATCCTTTAACCAAGTTGAAAATATATTTTCCACTACCATACAAACTTTTCAATGCTATGGAGCTCCTGAACTCACAAAGGGAGCCTTTGCTCCCTACTTCTTTTCAATGGAATCACTCTTTGCATCTCTTGTCCCCATACACCCCAACAAAATGGTCTTGCTGAATGAAAAATTTATCACATAACTGAAATTGGTCTTACTCTTCTACTTCATGCCTCTCTTCCTAAGTTTTTCTGGTATGAAGCATTCACCATATCTATAAAATTAAGATAGGTATGAATATAAATGCAAATTAGATAATAATAATTTTAAAACTGTATTAAATTAATTTTGATCACAAGTTAATTAATACAAAATAAAATTAAAAATCATTCTAAAATCTTATGTTATTTTGTATTTATATTTTTTTATACAAGTTAGACTTTTATATAAAAATATCATCGATACCCACCATAAAAAATTCAATAATGATGCATACAAACATATTATGATATTATTATCTATGTTAATGTAGCAATATATAATCATATCATTCAATAAAAAAACTAACAATCCATTTATGTTTTTTATGGAGGTCCACCAATATAATGATACAAATTATTGTTGTATGAACTGTGGAAAAAATTTGGAAGATTCATGATAGTTCTTGGTTTGAGATCTTCCAAAACCAATCACATATAGATCAGACATCATCAATACTCAGTTGAAGTCCCGTTGAGGTGTGAGATCTGGAGGGGTCTGATATTACGTAGTCTTACCCCTACCAAGTAGACAGATTGTTTCCGATAGACTCACATGCAAATGTCATAAAGATATTACAATATAAAAATGGATGTGCATACATATGCCAAGAAAAAATAATAAGCTAAAATAACTAAGTAAATAGTCAAATAAACATTAAAAAATGTAATAAAATAACTAAGTACATAAATACAAATAAATAATAAAGAGAAACAAAAGTGACATTAATAAAAATAGGTAAGGCAATACACGTACATAACATTTCAACTATCAACAATAAGAGGTTAGATAAGAATACATACCAGAAAAGAGTCGTACAAGAGTAAACTCTAACCAAGCCAAAAGGAATAAAGATCTTTATATGAGTATTCCAACCATGCTTGTGAACACATTAATTATGCTAAATAGGAATCAAACTAAGCTAAACCAATTAATCAGTGGTTCAACAAGAGTTTTTCTTATACATGAAGACTATAACTGGTAAAATAAATCATTTCAGCATGTATACATGTTAGTTGTCACACATAGTGTTACCTAAAAAGAAAATTAAAGATATTTAGAGAATGCTAAGAAATTTCTTGTGGAATGGTGATGGTAGGAA